>PVKC010021527.1:0-18113 GCA_004027635.1 Crocidura indochinensis | reverse complement strand
AAATCAAATGAAATATATCCAAGTTCTTTTCTCTAAACTCTTCTAGTCTGCATGTATGGTTACAAGTCATTTCATGATCATTTTTTTAATATTTCATTATTAAGAACATTGATTCAGTATTGTTGCTCTTCTCAATTGATAATTGATAACAAGATTTGCCTGTTGTGAAGCTTAAGTTCTGAGTTTTCTTGAATTTTGTTCCCTAGAGAGTAGTCTTACTAATTTCTCAAGAAACAAAATTCTTTTGAAAACAAACTCACCATTGTTCTAAACTGTATCTCTTCAGCTAGCCCTTATTCACAGATATGACTTGCTCTGATTTTTCCTGAAGCTTAAGTGTGAGAAAATGGAGCCAAACACACGGACTATGTCTTTTTGTTGATTCTAGACCATCTCAGAGCGAGCTACAGATCTTCTGATCATTCATCTGAGGAGCTGAGTTTAATGAAAATCTTTTTGGTCTGCTAGTTGCCTCCAGAATTCACTGTAACAGGGATCTAGGATAAAGGCTTACCCCACCAGGAATTTCTGGCTTGTTCCTTGTGACCCAAATGGGGCAACCGTAGCCAAGAATTTTCTCAAGAGAGGGTAGTTGTTGCAGGCAAGCAGAGGCATGAGGCAATAGGTAGAGAGTTCAAAGGTCAGGGATCTGTCTACTTGCATTAAAAAATCGCAAATTCAATCAGTCCTCAGCATCATATGACTTTTTCCTTGGCCCAGCACTAATAGATGTAGTGCAGTATCCCTGGGCTTGACCATGAAATTGTCCAACCCCACTAGCAGAGTATCACCAGGACTGTGGTCCTGGGATGCCCTGAGCACAAAACAAAGAAAGTCATTGGTTTGAGAACATCTTTCAGATTCGTTTGAGTGGCTTCTTATATCCTGAAAACAATATGGCCACACTCATCACCCTATTTCTTTTTTTCATTAAATTAAATAAAATTGGCTTTTTATTGATGTCACATTGGTTTACGAGAGTGTAAATGTTTATAAGGTGGCACTATTATCACACCATGTCCACTCACAAGTGCCAGTCAGTCACCAGGGTCCCGGGAACCCCTGCAGCTATCTCCCTTTCTCCCCTCGGCCATCTTTGGTCCTGTCATCACAGTTTACAGGTTTTCGCTGGACATACCCTATTCATTATGCCACTTCGTTTCCTTTCTTTAAAGTTTAGTTTATTATTATACTTGTGTGTGTGTGTGTGGGGGGCTAAAGGGCCCCTTTGGCAGTGCTCAGGTGCTTTAACCCCTTACTGTCTTTTTGGCCTTTGATTTAAAATTTTTTAACCTTAATTTTAAATAAAAATTATTTTTAATTTTAAAATTTAAAAATTAAAAAAATTTAGGGGTTTACCTCTGACAGTTCTCGGGGGCTCCCACAGTCACACTGTCTCAAGACTTGAATTCATTGCTCATGCTAAACATAAGATCTACAACTTGAGGTTTTTTTTTCACGGGGACCTGGCATGTGAAGTTCAGGATGCGTGGGACTCCCATTGGAGATGCACAGATAATTAGGTTGGAGTTCTTTATTTATGTATTTTTATTTTAAAATAATTTGGGAGGGCTAGAGTGATAGCACAGCAGGTAGGGCATTTGCCTTATACATGACTGACGCAGGCTCAGTCTCTAGATCTTAAGTAATTCCCCAATCTCCTCTAGGAATGGACCCTGAGCACATAGCCAGGAATAACCTCTGAGCACTGATGGATGTGTCCCAAAAAATAAAGAAAAAAAACCAAACATATTTTAGGTCCAGAGTAACAGCACTAATAGAGAAGGCATTTGTCTTGTATGCAGCGGACCTCGGGTTTGATTCCCATCATTCCATATGATCCCTCAAGCCTGCCAAGAGTAATTTATGAGTGCAGAGTCAGAAGTAGTCCTTGAGTCAGGTGTGGCTTCCAAACACCCCCCCCCCAATAAACAAAAATATATTTGATCTTGTTTTGTTCTGGGCCATACCTATCAGTGCTCTGGAATTACTCCTGGTGAGGCTCAGGGGACCATATGTGATGCCAAGGATTAAACCTTAGTCAGCCACCTACAAGGCAAGCATCTTACCTACTTGCCTGGGTTGATGTTTTTTTTATGGTTTGTTTTTTTGGGGGGTAACACCCAGCAGTGCTCAGGGGTTACTCCTGGCTCCATGCTCAGAAATTGCTCCTGGCAGGCATGGGGGACCATATGGGGCACCGGGATTCGAACCGATGACCTTTTGTATGAAAGGTAAACGACTTACCTCCATGCTATCTCCTGGGCCCCTGGGTTGATATTTTAACTCAAGGGCCTGAGGATGCAGAGTTGCTTGTGTTCAGTGGTACCAGAGATATTCCAGGCATCAATGTTTTACTCCAGGACTGTACTATGGACATGAAACCATGTAATGCTGCATATTGAATCCTGTCAAACACATGCCCTAATCACTGTCTTATCCCCTGGCCTCTACAACTGGAATAATTTTCCATACCACTTTGTTTCTTTATAAGTCACTTTTGAGTGTCATTACCCCATTTCTTTATTGGTCAATCATTGTTTCATCTCTTCACACCTCCAATCTGTCACTACCACTCCCCTATACCTTGGAGTTGAGTTGACAAGAATCCCTTTAATGCTTTTGAATTCTCATGAGGAAGGCTTTATCAGGGTGATCAAGAAATTTGACCCATGTCAAGTATGTCCCATGACAGGGCAGTAACAGGAGTTGCCACCTGGCAGGTGTCCGGAGATAGGTAGAAAGGGAATGCAGCCTTGCTTGCACAAATTGGACAATTGGTGGCCCAACCTCATGCAACAGGATCATGTCATTTCTTGCTGGACTTTCTGGGTGTCTCCCCAGAAATCTGCAATGGACACAATTGATGTAAATATAACGGTGTTCTCTCAATATTTCCCCCATTGCTGCCAATCCTCATTCATCCTAGAATCTAAAATAAAGCACATATCTTCTCTAGAACATATTTTTTCTCATTCAAGTATTTTCTGGGTCCCCTTGCACCCTAGCAATGTGTGACAGGACCTTGCTGTTTAGAGTGGGCTGGATTCAAAGGAAAAAAAACTCAGGCTTATTTATTTTTCATTTAGACCATGGTTTGGATGACCTTCATATGTCAAGCCGAAAATATTGTAAACATTTAAAAAATATTCTGGGGTGTGTTCTTTGTCATTTTGTGTGAAGACTTGAACATAGGACATGAATAGCTCCTGGTGTGACTAAGTTGGGTCAGCACTGGCGAAAGCAGGGAGACACGGTGTCCTAGAGATAGTATCTGCTGGAGGAACACGCAAGCAGCATTCCTCTCTTCTGCGTGAAAGGGTTCCTGCAGGCCATCAGCTCTGTGAGGGCAACATTGGTCTCTGGAAAAGCTTAAAGCATTTTAACTCAAGGGTGAGGTTCAAATGGTCTGGGAAGGTTAGAAATTCCAGGAATTTATCTGTTCTTAAAAGGATGGATTTGGGTCACACCTGGCAATGCTTTGAGTTTTCTTCTGGCTCTGGGCTCAGGGATTACTTTTGGTAGAACTCTGGGACCATATGTTGGTGCCAGGAATGAAAATAGATAGACTCTTGCATGTACCTTTTCAACCCTGTCCTATCAGCTTAGGCATCTCATTGGGGGGGGGGTGGGTCACTGCTTGAAAGTTGCTCTAAAAACCATTTTCCTTCCCATCTGCATTTTTTTCCAATCTTCTGCCCCATATTCGGGTCTCCCAAGTTCTGGTTCTTCTTCCTGATACCTCTTATCTTTGATTCAGCCCATTGCACACCTTAGTCCTTCCTCACACGTGGTTTTATAAAAAAGATAAAGGACAGACTACCAGGTAGACAGAAAGAAGAGACAGGCAACTTCTCTGAACCTATAAGGTTTTTCTTTAAGTATTTTAAAGCTCCATCCAAATATCTAATAATGAGTCCAAGGGAGACAGTAGGTAGGAAAACTGGGGCGCTAAGCGAATCAAGGTCTTGTAACTGAAAAATCGAACTTCAGAATATCTATCTTTTACTATTTTCTTTGATCCAAAAATACGACCCTTCTCTCAAGAAAAAGGGTTGGTAAAACAGTTGGTAAGTTCTGGACTTATTTCTGTTCACCATAGGATGGAAGTGTTTGTTTCTAATAAAGTCTGTAACAGAAGCAATGACTTGTGATCCCAGAAAAGAAGATGCCATGTCAATTCATTTTCAGACCTTAGGCAGATACACTGCATCATTTGGATACTCAATGCAAGGTTCTTGATAAAAAGGAACAACAAAAGTTAAAAAATTATTTAGGATATCTGGTTTTTGAACTAAAGTGTTTTATTATTACTATTGAAGTAACAAAGAAGTATTAATGTTTGTGATTTAGGTGTACACTGTTACTAGATTACACCTATTGCCAAAATGCCAATATTCCTTGATCTTAATTCTTGGTTATTGCTGCTTCCTTTTCTTCTTTCTCTTCTCCTCTCCCACCTCCTCTCCTCTTCCTCCTTTATTCTTCTTTCTCCTCCTCCCCTCCTCTTCTACTTCCTCCTCCTCTCCCTACACCCATACATTTATGTTTTTCCCCTGCAGACATATATTTTGGACTTTTTTGGGTCATCTCCTTGAGACTGAAACCAGTTTATAATGCATTCAGGACTTGCATTGTACCACTGAACCACATTCCTAGGCCACATTTAATAATCTTTGGAGGGATGGGGCCTAAGCAGTGGTGCAAATGGTAGGGTGTTTGCCTTGCATGTGCTGACCTAGGACGAACCACGAGTCGATTCCCCGGTGTCCCATATGGTCCCCCAAGCCAGGAGAGATTTCTGAGTACATAGTCAGGAGTAACTCCTAAGCGTCACTGGGTGTGGCCCCACAAGTTTTTTTTTGAAGAGGAGTAGCGCTTTTGGCTTCATGGCTTCTGGCTCTGCACTGGGATTATTCCTGGCAAGTTGTGGGGGACCACATGGGATATCAGGGATTGAACTCAGTTTGTGGTGCTCAATATGCAAGGCAAATGTACTACTCACAGCACCATCACTCTATACCCGTTAAGCTCCTCTTACCTGCTCTCTCCTTTCCTATATTTCCTACCTCCTCTGAACTCTACTTTGTGACCTCAGTTTTATAATCAAGGCTAAGTGCTTATTGTTATTGATTGTGTCTAGTTCCTTGCTTTGTTTCTTTATAGACCACATAAAAGTGAGATTAATCTAGAAATTGTCTTTTTTAGTCGAGCCACACCCAGTGATGCTCAGGGGTTACTCCTGGCTATGGCTTGGAGGACCATATGAGACGCTGGGGGATCGAACTGCGGTCCATCCTAGGCTAGCGCTGGCAAGGTAGATGATTTACGGCTTGTGCCACTGCTTTGGCCTCTTGTCTTTTTCCTTATGTCTTATTCTGCTAGCATGGAGGCAAAATACAAGAATTCATCTTTGTTATGGCAGAGTATTATTTCATTCCATATCCCTGCTTCTTTTTTCCACTCTCTGTTGTTGGGCATTTAGGTTGTTTATAGATCTTGGCTTTTGTAAATAGTGCTGCAATGAACTTAGGTGTGTTAGTGTCTTTTCAAACGAGTGTTTCCATATTTTTGGGATAGATACCAAAGAGTGGTATTGTTGAATCATACTATAGTTTTAAATATTTTAGAAATTTCCATACTATTTTCTGTAGAGGTTGAACCAAATTGTCCCCGTTACTAGTGAAAGGGATTCCTTTATCCCCACATTCCTGTCAGCACTGATGATTTATGGCTTCTTAAGTTATAAACCATTCTTACATGTTGGATTAACCAGGTTCCATCCTTTTCAGGATATGCTTGTTACTCATTGGTGGGATACACCTTTGAATGGAAGCATTCTTTGGATTGGTGTCTTAGATCACCTGTTCTCCACTCCAGGGTGTAAACTGGCACATGCTAATAAAGACCCCGGGTCTCAGGGAAAAATCTCTTGTGACTTTAGTTTTCCATCACTGAGCTATCTGCTTCTTAGGAGTGGAAGGCTTGCTTGTGGAAGTTCCTGAACCCATTTTGTCTCCTTAACCATGTGTGGATTATTTCCTGCATTGGCATTTGCTTCCAGACTCGCATCTCTCCAATGTCCTGGATTTGGGACGAAAGGTTTCTGCTTTAATATCTCATTATGATTTTGATTGATTTTTTCACAATAATCAGTAATGATGAACACTCTCTCATAAGTCTATGGATCATTTTAATGACAAAATTATGCTTTCAAGAAATCAATGGAAGATCATTACATCCGGTCCAAGATCCTTTGGAAAACACCCAGGTTGCATATCCAGAGCGCTGGTCCTGTTTTTCCAGAGCTTAATGGAACATCGGGGGACACCTCATCACAGACTTGACAGTTACTCTTAGAAATCTAGTTACGCCACACTCCTCAGCTGACTTCCTGGAGCAAGTGAGCAGCGAACTTTGGCAGCTCTGCAGAGAGACCCCAAGAAGAGCACGTTTCTCCACCTGGCATGTACTATCCGCCTTCTGGATCCAAGCAGCATGCCTGGACCTAAAAATCACTCAGTTCCAGCCCACTCACCACTCTCTCAGTACCTGGAAATTATTTTTAGGTGACCTGTAGAAGAGACGTTTGACCCATAGTCTTCATGCTCGAGGATTGGATTTCACAAGAAATGTTTCAACCAGTTTAATACGATACCAAACACGCCCATATTTAGGCGCATCGGTTTGTTCTTGTTACCTTGCCACAAAGAGTTTCTATTCTTAGTTTTGCTCTATTCCTCTCACTGCCCATTCCCAGATTAGTCCTCTCCGGCTGCCTGTTCTTTGCTGTGCCAGTTCTTGAGCCCCTCACTGTCACACGGGTTTCCTGTTCTTTCTCGGCTGCCAACCTTTTTGGTTCTCTGCAGTGATTGAGCAAATGTTGCTGCCAACATCCTTTTAGTCTTTTTAGTTTTTTAAGACACCTTTCTATTTTTATTTCTTGTTCTTTTCCTATTATGCTCCTAATTTCTATATCTGGGACTGAGGGATCTCCCTCCCTCCCTTCTTCCTTCCTTCTTCCTTCCTTCCTTCCTTCCTTCCTTCCTTCCTTCCTTCCTTCCTTCCTTTCTTCCTTCCTTCCTTCCTTCCTTCTTTCCTTCCTTCTGCCTGGCTCTGCAATCAGGAATCATTCATGGTGGACTCAGGGAACCATATGGGATGCCTGGGATCAAATCTGAATTGCTGCATGCAAGGCAAGCACTTTATTCACTGTACTATCTCTCCTGCCCCAGTGATAGGTTTTCTCACTTTATAACTAAGCAGAAATCATATTCAATATGACCTTACCATCTATGTCTTTGTTTATTTTCTGATCTCATACTTTTTGGGCTACGTCTGGTAGCATACAGAGGTCATTCCTGGCTCTGCATTCAAGAATTACTCCTGGCAAGCTTGGGGGACCATCTGGAATGCCAGGGATTGAACCTAGGTCAGCTGTTTGCAAGGCATATTATCTACCTGCTGTGTTATCACTCCAAATTCTGATCTCATATTCTGTCTCTTTTCTTTGTACTTACTTTGCTAAAGTAACAAACAACAGGAGTTTATTTCCTAGAGTAACAAGAAATAAAATTGTCTAGCCAGTCTAAACCATCTCACTTACTCTTTTATTTATATGCTTGTCTCAGGACCACATTTTAGCTGAACACACTGGACCATCTTCTTAGAGTCTCACTTTTTTTTGAGGGTCACACCCAGCGGTGCTTTGGGGTTACTCCTGGCTCTGCACTCAGGAATTGCTCTTGGCAGGCTCAGGGGACCACATGGGATGTCAGGAATCAATTTTGGGTCCATCCTGGGTTGGCTGTGTGCAAGGCAAATGTCTTACCACTGTGCTACTGCTCTGGCCCCAAACATCAATTTTAAATTATATTTATAGCCCCCTTTTCATACTACCCTGTGGGATAAGTCTCTATATTTCTCCTGCTTCAATAAAAACTAAAATTCTGAGAACACAATATAGGCAGGACCTAGCTGCACTGAAAGATAGAATGAGGAAGAGATTGAGAGTAAAAGCTGTCAGTGATTCTGTGAGTAGGTGGTGCCTAGGCCAGTTGGCTGAGTATTTTTAGGTGACTTTGAAATGGATAGGGGCACAGCTCAGCTCAGGGGGGCTGTGTAAGTGGATAATTCATCTATGGTTCAGAATAACAAGTTATAGCTGTAGATAGCTCTAATAAATCAAGTGCCTTAGAATGACAGAGACTAGCCTGGAAATCTGGGCCAATATAAGAAGTGACCTGACATCAGGTGTTATCACTCAGATTTTAGAAATATGGGGTACTGGGGACTGAATTCAGATTGACTACATGCAAGGCAAGTGCTCTACCTGCTGTACTTATCATCACTGGTCCTTTCTTTCCTTTTTAGATTCGTCCTTCACAAGCTGTATGTTTTATTATATTGCTAGACTTTTGATGTAGTTTATGCCACATGGCTGCAATTGTGCTAAAGTTTATGATTTTAGCCGGGCGGTGGCGCTGAAGGTAAGGTGCCTGCCTTGCGTGCGCTAGCCTAGGATGGACTGCGGTTCGATCCCCTGGTTTCCCATATGGTCCCCCAAGCCAGGAGCGACTTCTGAGCACATAGCCAGGATATGATTTTGACAAACAACACCAACATCAAAGATTTCTTAATATTTGTGTCAATATATTTGTTTTGGGTTAGAACACATCCCTTGTTATCTTCCTGTCCTTTCACCCTTATTCAATTGATTAATATATCAACCACTATGTGCTTGATAAATGAAATAAGCCTTCCTCTTCCTTCCTCTTATTTCATTTGGAGGAACTATCTTTCAGCTACATTGGAACCTTAATAACTGTTGATGATGATAGAATAGCTACCTAGTAGGCTAGACTTGATTAAGTTAAAAACAATTCTCTTCCTTAATGCTCGGTAATGCTGTGTTATTTTACAGCTAAAGATAAAGGCAACTCCTGAGTTGGTTTTCCAAACCTCTGGTCACCCAAGATATTATACATCTTGGATTAGCTCCCCAGACTTTAATAGTGTCCACATAATTAAGACCTCCAATGGAATATTCATGCAGAGAAATAAACTACGTTGAAAGGTATTTGTTCAAAACCACCTAGATACAAGACCAACATGATAGGGTTTGCTGAAAAAGAGAGAGGCTGGAAGTGGAGTGGTTCTAGTGAAATACTTTACAAGTACATGTGTGTGCACTGGGTCCTAAGACAAATGTTAACATGTTAAATATTTTAGCAACATGTTAACATGTCACCAGAGTTAGATTAAGCCTTGCCAACATTAGTGTGCATGATCATTCTTTTGACTTCAGGCACTGTGCAGAAATAATATTTTCCCTCTTGTTTAGAGTTTGTTTCACAGAAAGATGTATTTGTGATTGCATGGTCTGTGGGAATCATTATTCCATATTAACCTTCTTAGTTTGGAAGATTCTATCTCTACCATTCTGAAGAATCCTGAAGACTCTTGAAGACCTCACACAATTTTCTCAATGCTCTGCATTTCCTATTTCTGCACATTGCCTGTCCCCGAAGCACTTTCCTCTTTCAGCTGGACCAACTCTATTTATCTTTGAAGGATCACATCAAATGATCCATGTTCGCAAGAGACCTTCATTGATCCACACCAACAAAGGGCTTTGTTTCTTACCTAGCTCTTGGTTTCTGTTCCTTTTAAAACTTGCACCCTGGCTTGCCTGGCTCAAAAGCAGCTCATTCTCAGGAAAGATCTCGATTCTTCCTGCATTATAGACAGATCTCAATTCTTTCTGCGTTATAGACAGATATCTTTGGCTTTATATTACTCCTGGGGCCAAACAAAGTGTCTCATGCATAACAGATTTTCAATTTCAATTTGTTGAATGAAATCAGATTAGAATTTATAAATGTTGGTAATTAGAAAGCATCGCCTTATATGGTTTGCCCCAAATAAGCCGAGATTAAAAATAGACAAAGAGCAGGAATTTAAGATGAAGGGTTACTTCTTACTCAACAAGGTTGGGTCACTTTGGATTCTTGGGAAGCCACTGAGGATTCTTGCTCCTTCAAGATCCTGCTATGCTAGCATTTTGTCCACATGCTAACAGGCATCAGAATGGATTTTGATAAAACAGAATATTTTTAGGTCTTCTAATCAGCGGGACTCTGCCAAATTCTTGGCCTTTGGTATGTGCTGCTGAGTAATGTCAGATGCTCACACGTAGACAGGCTGACATTTACAAGGCATGAGGGGAACTCAGCCAAGTTCAGAAACAAAGTTCCTCTTTTGATGGCTTCACCAGAACTTCCTCAGACACTTTTATTGTTTGCTACTGGAGGCTGCTGGTACCAAATGCATTTTCATTCATTTCTTCACTTTGGGGAATAGTAGCTGCAAAGGAGGATCAAGTTGTCTCTGAAACTTTGCATTATCCAGGTTACTATTTCACTGCTGGACGGGGATCCCAGTGGGTTCCTCAGAGCTGCAGATTAAACTCTTGGATTTGGAGAAATATAGGGAACAGGGCTTGGATAACAGAAAATTTCAGATAAAAATCCTAAAGACCAGCTCTCTTCTATCTGAAAAAATATTATCTTTTGCCTTCAAAATGAAAAGAAAGGAAAAGATAAAGCCTTGCTTTTATCTTCTGCATTTCGCAAAAACTTCAGAATATATTTAATAACCCCCTGGTTTCAACAGCCTATTACTGATTGGCTGGTTGATTGATTTTCTTTCTTTATTTTTTTGGTTATATTTGGTGATGCCTGTTACAGCTCCTTACTCCAGGCTCTGTGCTTATGTGTCATTCTTGATTGTGTTCAGGAAACCATATGGAGTTCTGGGAATCAAACCTGTGTCAGTCAAGTGCAAGGCAAGTACTTAATTCACTGTGCACTCTGGTCCCTTAACTGCCAAATACAAAAGTATTTGTAGACATTGTACAAATGGCTCAGCTGTAAGGACAGTAATTTTTGTTATGTGACTAATTTAGTTCTCTTCTAAGTATTCAGAAAATACTTGTAAACTTCAAGGAATTGGACAGGAATATTTCCATGATACTCTTGGAAACTTTCTGACCATGGGAAGAAGGACCAATCTGCATATATGGCTAAGTACCCTATAAAGATAGTTTTACATGATTACTTAGGAGATGAAGTGATTTCTTTCCATTTTTCTACTCTTGATTAACTGATACCATTACCAGAATATTTTTGATTTCTTGGATTTTCATTAATAGATCCAGAAGTATCATACACTTCTGAGTTTTATATATTACACTACTATATTACCATTATGCAATATTATAATATTTATATTATAGTTCTAGTAATTCTAAGCCTTCCAGGATCCTCTTTAAGGGACGAGGATGGTGGGAAATGTGCATTGGTGAAGGGTGTTGGAGATTGTTTGAATGGAACTCAATCATGAACAACTTCGTAACTGAAAAACTCCAACATTATCATAAACAACCCTGTAACCCCAAGGTTTAAATAAAGTAATTTAAAAAAATGAATGTATCCCGGTTGTTTCAATATTTAATGAAGATGGGTTTAAAAAAATACACTGTCAATTTAAAAAGAACAGTTTCTTACCTACATTGTTCTTAAAAGTGTCCTGTTCGAGTTGGAAAACAGAAGATACTTCTGTTATCTAAAGGCATTTCCCTCGGAAGACTTCAGAATGATTGAGCATGAAAATTTCCTTAAAGCCTGTAAAGGGAGAGGAATGCTCTGATCAGACCATAATTTCATCTTTATTTCCAGCAATTTCCTAGGAGAGTGAAGTTCCATGGACTTCTTTTTTCTCACGTAGGCTGATCTAAAGTCAGTTAAGGGATTTTTTTTTAAAAAAATTGTTTTGTTTTTGGGGTCACACCCAGGTGTGCTCAGGGCTTCCTTCTGGCTCTACGCTCAGAAATAGTTCCTGGCAGGCTTGGGGGACCACATGGGATGCCGGAATTCGAGCCACTGTCCTGCGTGCAAGGCAAATGCCTTACCTCCATGCTATCTCTTCGGCCCCCAATTAAGGGATTTTTAAGTTAGTTAAACAAGTTAAGGGACTTTTTCCATCAAAGCTCACCTACTTGAATAGATTTGAAATCAATTATGCACATGGTAATAAATCCTTCATCAACTTCGAAGTGATATGGGAAGCTCTTCTCTGAACTTTATCAGAAGTGTATGGTGCGACCCAGTGGGGTCAGAGTATAGGATGAAACTCAGTGTACATGGTAGGGTTCAGTGAGGCTCAGATGTCCCTGAAGAGCTATTTGAAGGTTAGTTGCATATGGCAGCTCTCAGTGTGATATGATACCTTAGCTGCAAATGACTTCTAGGGTTTCTCTCTTCCCACAGTAGGTCTTGTTTTAAGTTCCTCTTCACCCTTAAACTTTCTCCTTCCTAGGACATGCTCATCTGGGCATTATTTTCCATTGATCTCTTTCCTTTTCTTTCCAACATGACTCGATCAATTACCCCTGTAGACTTCAAGTCACAACCCACTCACATGCACGTGTAACCTACATATGATATATAACAGCTATCTTAGAGGTTCATGGCTTTGGATTGTGGACTTCATCTTCCCCATTGCCTTTTCTTCCTGGGTGTTTGCACCTAGACCAATCCAATATAATATATTCAACGTAATTAATGATAATCATTTTAATTTTGAATAATTATATAATGATAATGAAATATAATTATATAACATAATGCATTATATTAATACCTAATATAATATAAATATTATAATATTGTATAATGGTAATGTAATGCAATAATGACATTTTCAACTATTTTTGCAACCCAGAGCCCCAACTCTTCCTTGACAGCCAGAATTATTCTCCCAGAAGGCATAAAGCTTCCAAAGGCCACTCTTCCCTAAACCAGCCAACAAGTCTCACCTGTCTCTGTCTTATTGAGACTCAACCAGTGGTTCCTTGGACCCTCTTTCTCCTCCTATTAAGTTTCTTGATCCCCAGCAGCCTTATTGGTATTAATTATTTATCAATATTATTTTCTACTTTATTTTGTAGTCAATTATTTTGTTTCATTTTTCTTTTTAATTTATGTGAACACATTGTTACAAAGTTATTCATAATAAACATTTTTTCTCAGATACAAAGTTGAGTTTTAATCAAACAATATCCAACATCCCTCAAAAAGTGCACATTTCCTGTTACAAATGTTCCAAGTTTCCTGCCTTCCTGCCTCTATTGCAGAGTCTCTCTTCTCTCTCTCTATTCTTTCCACTCTGTCTGTCTGTCTTCCTAAATGGATATCATCCATTTATCTCCTTTCAACACCCAGTTCTCGTCCAGAATGATCATTTTCAACTGCCACTATCATAGTGGTTCCTTCTCTGCGCTAGCTGCCCTATCCTGGAGCTGTGAGGAAAAATGAAGTCATGAAATTTGCTTATACCTGGATAGATATGGAGAGTATTATGCTGAATGAAATGAGTCAGAGGGAGGATAGACATAGAATGATTACATTTATTTGTGGGATATTAAAATAAAAGAGTATGGTGCAACACCCAGAGACAATAGAGACGAGGGCCAGGAGGAAACTTCCCACAGACCATTAAATACATCTAGGCACTGTCTGTCTCAATTCCCTATTTTGATTCCCAAAACCTTTCTCCATTTTCTTAGTAAATGAGGCAGCTGCTTCCTGTCGTTCAGATCCGGAGCAGGGCAGTGAACCTGGCCCTTGCATGCCCTGGTCAGCTGTGCTTTCTGGCACCATCGACACTTGCGAATGAACAGTCCCTGAGTGGCACACGTCGCACTTTCTCTTATCCTCTACTTCCTGAATGACAAGGCCTCGCCCTCCTGCCGGCCAGGAATGCTGACGCAGTAGCCCTAGGTGCAGGGCTCAGTTGGGCACTAGCCGGGCAGTTTCAGACAAGTCCCTTTCCCAGAACTGAAGTTGCTTATCGAAGCACATGGTGGTGTGAGAGAAGTGGAGGGGGAAAGGGCACAGGAGACATCTAGGAAGATGCAGGCACCATGTGAGGCCTTAGTTCTACATAAATTCTTAGAGATCTATCTATGGTAGAATGCACGAATCTGATGCTTAGGTAGCTGAACTCTACATATGCTATCTGAAAGGAGTGGTAAGCTACTTGTGCTATTTTGCAAGAGAGCAAATTAAAAGGGCTACAAGATTTGAGAAATATAAAGGAAGTGACAGCCACTTCTTTCTACCTGAGTCTTGCCAGGTATTTAGGATTCCTTCCTTCCTTCCTTCCTTCCTTCCTTCCTTCCTTCCTTCCTTCCTTCCTTCCTTCCTTCCTTCCTTCCTTCCTTCTTCCTCCCTCCTTCCCTCCCTTCCTTCCTTCCTCCCTCCTCATTCTTTTCAATTCTCAAAGACTTACATACTTATTGTAAGCACACTAAATATGAGATATACCATACTAACAAAATATTAAATGCTTTGAGACAGTGGGTAGGGAATTTGTCTTACATGCAGCTGACCTGAGTTTAATTCCTGGCATTCCACAGGTCCCCCGAGACTGCCAGGAGTGATTCCTGAATCCAGAGCGAGGAGTAGCCCCTGCATGCTGAGGTTCCCAAACCACCACCCCCTCCAAAAAAAGCTCATTATAGTATCAGCATGATGCTGTACAGCTAGCTGATCTGTAGAACACAATCATCTTGGGTAAATATTCTTTTTATTAACTTTAAAAAAAACTTTATGCAAATAAAGGTCAGGTTCTGTTCATGGATAAGGTTTCTGGCATAAATCATTCCAACTCCACACCCTTCACCTGGTATCTGCTTCCCTTACCATTGTCCCAGAGTCCGGGCCCATCCTATATGAGTTCTATTGCCCGTTGCCATTTATTTCCCTCTTTGTTTCTTTATGTCCCGAGATCCATCATTCTCTGTCCCTCTCCTATATACAGTTTCTTTTGAAAGTTAACAGCGGTCCAAGAATATGCTGTTACAGAAATTTGAGTGGAAATATAAAATGATCAGACCTAAACATCAAACCCCTAAAGTCAACGACAACAGAATCAAGATACCCAATCTACAACAAGCTACAAGCTACACACAAAGGGGACCTGTTACACTAGTAGTCCAGGGGGCAAAAGGGGGAGATATCGGATGCATCCTTGGAACAGGGGTGGAGGGAGGACAACACTGATGGTGGAAATGGCCCTCATTCACTGTCACTACGTACCTTAAATATAATGTGAAAGACTTGTAATTCACATTGGTCACAATAAAAATCATAAAGAAAAAAGGAAAAAAGAATGTGCTGTTACTACAAGTGTCCTGAAGGTGTCAGCAGAGTCCGAGAGTTTGGAATAAAAACAACAAAACTCCCTAGGTTCTTCCACTAGTACGTGATGTGAAAGGCTCAGAAAAGTTATCCCAAAGGGCCTGCCTGTATCTTAAAATTTCCGCTCATTATTAGTATCGCCGGGAAGGGGTGTGTCGTGGTAATTCGGGAAACTAATGCAAATCATATCTGGGAAGCGGATGCTCGTTATGGTTCATTAATCCCGAGAACATGAATGCATTAATGCTGGCAAGTGGAACTGGTGGTGGAGGTGGGATGGAGGACAAGTAACAAAAGGAGAAAGGCACGACTTAGACTTCTTTGTTTTTTTGGTTCTTGGATTCCTGGACCCAGCATCCTGAGTATCAGGATCATCAGCCTTGGTCTTAACTCCCGGGACCAGAGCAAGGTCCCGAAACTCTTGGAACAGCCTTATATTTAATCTTTAGTAAAGGAATATTTAACAATGGCTCTGTGTGCTAATCAGATCCCAGGTGACAATGAGAAATCAGGAAACAGAACAGGTGAAAGGACGTCAGCTATATCCAGGAATGCACCGTTAAGGGCAAAAGTACTTCATTCTGAACACCAGGGGGCAGTATTTCTCCACAAAAGGCTTCACTAAGATCTCACTTCGTAATTAAAAGCAGAAATTAATTCTTCAAATAGAATACTTGCCTTGAATACAGGCAAGGGGTGGGGGAAGAGTGAGATAGGGCGCATTGGTGGTGGGAAGGTTGCACTGGTGAAGGGGGTGTTCTTTTTTATGACTGAAACCCAACTATAAACATGTTTATATTCATGGTGCTTAAAAAAAGATATTATTAAAAAAAAAGGGGGGCGGGAACCCATAGGCATCAATCTTGCCATGTGGTATTGTTCTTCCTTTGCATAGGCACATTAAAATGGGAAATTATATACAAACACGCTCTTATCTAATAGAGATGGGAACACACAAATCTTGTAATGCAGTAGAACCTTACACCCTGAACATTGTCATAAAGACCTGGCTCAGGCCTCAGAAGAATGGACATTGTCCATTTTCCCCTGAACCAGGGATGCCATCTACAAAACAACCATGGTTGTGTGCTACATCACCTGAAAGCAATCCTCTACCAGGGAAGACCCTACCACTGCTCTGGCATAGACTTATTCAACAGAGACTTCCCTTTAACACACAGAGGACTTAACAATGATCTGCTTTCAGGAATGAGCTCTCTGCATCACCCTCTAATTGTGAGTGAAACTAAAGGGTGCTCCGCATCATCCTGACTTTTATATAGGCTATGGACACATTCCAAGATCCTTGGCTACAAAAACCTGACACCAACAACAGTGACTGTGAAAAATAAAATTGTATTAGCACTACAGACAATGACTTGTGACAACCTAATACGCCTGGAGCCTAGGGGTTGGTCTTATGCCAGAAAACTTCAGGGTAAGGTCTACTTGTATTTAGGTCGAGGCTTTTCCTTTCCATGTCCCCTATATTTTGTTGGGCCTATGCAAACAATTTCCACACTAACATTGTCTTTGCTGTGCTCCTTTGACTCATCCTTAATGAAATAATGCATTATGATCAATTGTGTCAGCAATACTATATCTTTTAATGTTAAAAAGGGGAAAAAAAGGAAATTAACTCTTCATAGGACCTTTTCCCCTTAAATGAATACTATGTGTTTTACTGTTAATAGTGGTTACTTTAGGTATTTCCTTGGAAATAGGTGAGCCTAAAGGTTGTACTGGGTAAATATGTCCATTTAATGATTCACAACAACCAGTGAAAAAGTCTTAAGCCACTATGCTAGCTAAGGTATCTTCCCATAGCCAGAATAGATCAAATGCTCTCAAACCGCTAGACAAAATAACAGAAAGTCGGGAGCTGGGCAGTGGCACTGGAGGTAAGGTGCCTGCCTTGCCTGCGCTAACCTAGGACGGACCTCGGTTCGATCCCCCGGTTTCCCATATGGTCCCCCAAGCCAGGAGCGACTTCTGAGCGCATAGACAGGAGTAACCCCTGAGCGTCACCGGGTGTGACCCAAAAACCAAAAAAAAAAAAAAAAGAACAGAAAGTCGTTCCATTGATGATTTACTGTTTATGATGGTCAGTCTGTCTTTCAAAAAAGTATAAAATGTTTACAAACCATAATTTATATGGATGGCTCACATCCTTTAGAGCAGTTAATGTAGAAAACAACACTTTATTGAATGAATTGCACTGATGGGCTTGAGGAATTTGATAATCTGATTATGAAAGGGGACGACTCAAAGCAGAACCAGCCTCCTGAGAAGTAGAGATGAGTTTGTTGCTCCATTTAGAAAGGAGAAATGAGAGACTGGAGAAGAGGAGAAATAACTAGTTGCTCTTCCCGAAATCCTAGACTGTTGCTTGCATGGAACAGTCACTCATGAGCTGTGTGCTCAACTGCTTTTCATGATGGATGAAATTCCGGGTATAAACAAGCATCAGGGGTGTCGTCTTTAGGCCCTGCAGAGCAGAAGAATATCTAGCAATTAACCATGACTGTCTTTCGAGAATAGCAAGTTCATGTTTTTCTGTTTTGCTCAATTGGGAAGAAATCTCCTGTACAAATTTGTGGGGGAGCAGGGAGGGAGGGTCAGTTGAGATCTGCCCCACTCTTGGATTTTTTAGGGTGCTGAGAGCCAAGAGTGCATTTCACAGAAACTTCCAAACACTAATTGACAAAATCAGGCTTAAAAGGCGAAAAAAAAAAAAAAAAAAAGCGAATAACATTAAGGCTGGGATCAACCAACTGGCTTTTTTTTTTTCTTTTTTCTTTTTTGGCATTTGAGGGGCAAATTCTTTTTTTTTTTTTTTGGTTTTTGGGC
>PVKC010021526.1:0-18096 GCA_004027635.1 Crocidura indochinensis | reverse complement strand
GGGGGGGGGGGGGGGATCGAACCGGGGTCCGTCCTAGGTTAGCACAGGCACCTTATCTCCAGCGCCACCGCCTGGCCCCCTAGCAATTTCTGAGCGCATAGCCAAGAGTAAACCCTGAGCATCACTGGGTGTAGCCCCCCCAAAAAACAAAACAAAACAAAACAAAAAAGGAGTGATTCCTGAGTCAAGAGTAAGCACTGAATAACAAAGCTAGGAGTAAACCCTGAACACAGATAAGGTCTAAGTCTCCCAAACCTTCTTCAAGTCAAACCCCATGACTTAAGGGCAACTTTTTGGGGACCTTGCTCTAATGACCCCAGAATCTAGAATTGTTCCTGGCACAAATATGCTCAATTCACACAGAAATACCTGTAATAGGCCCCATTCAATGAAGAGTGACTGTGGACAAGGGCTTGATGGCTTGACACAAGATTCCAACTGTTCCTGAAACTTCTGTTTCCTTTTCCCACTGGAAAGGACTGAGGCTCACAGTGTGTGTATCTGGGACTGTCTACACAGGCATCCTGAGCAAAGTTGCATGCCCAAGAAAAACAGGGGGTGCCTGGTGTCTGAGCAGAGAAAGGTGGTTTGTCAGTATAGTGGTGTGTTAGCATGTGCCTGCACCCTGTGTCCCCAGTGTTTCCATCCAGGTCTGTGCAGGATCTGTTCATGTTCTTATGTGTGTGGTGCAGAGGAACTAGGCATAGGAATAGTCAGAAACCTAGCAACAGAGTCACGGGGGTGGTGGAGCATGAGGAAGATTTTGAACACCCCTTTTAAGGGTCCGGAGAGATGGCACAGTGGCGTTTGCCTTGCAAGCAGCCGATCCAGGACCAAACGTGGTTGGTTCGAATCCCGGTGTCCCATATGGTCCCCTGTGCCTGCCAGGAGCTATTTCTGAGCAGACAGCCAGGAGTATCCCCTGAGCACTGCCGGGTATGACCCAAAAACAAACAAACAAACAAAAAAGAGTTGAGGGCCAACTGCCCCTCCCAGGCCACAAAGCCTAGCTTGTTATATATATATTACCTTTAGATATCTCACAGCTAATCACAGTTCCTTCTTAAAAAAATTAATCGCTGTGGGGCCAGAGCAATAGCACAGCCATAGGGTGTTTGTTTGCCTTGCATGAGGCCAACCTGGGAAGGACCTGGGTTTAATTCTGACATCCCATATGATTTCTCGAGACTTCCAGGAGCCATGTCTGAGCTCAGAGAAAGGAGTAGCCTCTGAGCACTGCTGAACGTGACCCAAAACAAAACAAAAAATAATAATCATTGTAAGATAAGCAGTTACAAGTTGGTGATGGTTTCATTTAAACAGTGTTCAGACACTCATCCTGTCACCAATGTTCTTACACTGTCCCACTTGGCCAATGTTCTCTGTTGTCTGTGACTAGTTAGTGCCATCCTTCAGGACTGAGGAGAGGAGGAAAAGGTGGTTCACACCAAGTAGACTCAGAGGGAGGAAACACCCTTTCTTCATTCAGGCACATTGGACCTTTCCTGCTCCACTGGCAGGCAGGAAGACCAATTCTTTTTTGGTTTTTGGGCCACACCCGGTGACGCTGAGGGGTTACTCCTGGCTATTCGCTCAGAAGTCGCTCCTGGCAGGTGCGGGGGACCATATGGGGAACCAGGAGATCAACCGACGTCCGTCCTAGGTTAGCGCAGGCACCTTATCTCCAGCGCCACGGCCCAGCTCCCGGGGAAGACCAATTCTTAATCCTTGGAATATAGTTCCCTTCGGGGTGTGAGTCTGGCATCTGTCACTTGTCACCCACACCTGAGTGGTTCAGGACTCCTTGCACTCTGCCCACCTGCCAGCCATTCTGCCTACTCAGGCGGTGGCAAACATGTTGGGAGTGAGAGATGTCCAGTGGGCATTGAACTGGCCCTTATCTCCCTGGGGCAAGAACAAGGCAGATCTACTTTCTGTCTGACAGGGGTTAACTTCCTGTCCCACTGTCCTTGTTGCTTGGCCTAAGCAGCTGCCCCTCTGTGCTGCAGGCCAGGTGGACTTGCCCTGACCTGTCGCTGGTCCAGGAGCTCAGTGACTAAGGATGATCCTCTTGGCTGACTCTGGACTCTCCCTCCCCAGCACCTGCTTGGCCACCCCTAGCAGATGGCTACAACACCCTTGGGAGCTATAAGCAGGAAAAGAAGTATGGCATCCATCCCAGGCATCCCGTGCCGCCATCTCCTGTGAACTTGGCATCTTCCCTGGGTGCCTTCCCATGCTGACTCCACCTGCCCCCTCTGCCACTGCCCCCTCTTGGCTGTCACTCACCAAAGACTTCGACCAGACTATTTGGCACCAAACCCCAGCAAAAGTAAGATGAACAAACAAAAGGAATGTCCCTACACTGGTGCCCTGGATAGGTAGACAAAGCAGGCAGCCGAAGAGCAAAGCTGACTTCCAGAAAGTTCCATCATCTCACACCCATCCCACAACATGGACATTATAAAAACAGGAAGAGGGCAGAGCACTTGCCTGGGTTCAATCCCAAAACCCAATATGATTTTCCCAAACCCTGCCAGGAGTAATCCCTGAGCACAGAACCAGGAGTAAACTGTGAGCACTTCTGGGTGAGGCCCACAAACAAACAAACAAACAAGCACAGAGAGGTTAGATAACTCATACAAGGTTGCCCAGGACACCCAACTTCAGAGAACATCCTTGGCACACTTAAAAGGCTGGCATCTCATGTTCTCAAGCGCTGGCTTCAGGGACTCTCTGGGCTATTTCCTCTCATCTCCAACTTACCTCAAGCTGGGCTCTAAATAAAGGGATTTGGCACCTTTAATGACTGTAGGTCAAATCATCAGTGGTGGCCAGAATCTGTGGTCAAAGCAGGTCTTGGGCCCAGAGGTAAGAAGGGATGGGCACAGGGTCTAATGTCTGTGCCCAAAGGAGACTCCTTATACCTTGTCTTTGATACTTATCACCAGCATGAACAGAGAGCAGCTTGGAAGCCCCCTTAGAGTTTTTATTGTCCTTTTTTTGTTTGTTTTTGTTTTTGTTTTTGGGCCACACCCAGTGGTGCTCAGGGGTTAATCCTGGCTGTCTGCTCAGAAATAGCTCCTGGCAGACACGGGAAACCATATGGGACACTGGGATTCGAACCAACCACCTTTGGTCCTGGATCAGCTGCTTGCAAGGCAAATGTCACTGTGCTATCTCTCCAGGCCCTAATATTTTGGGAGGGGGGGTTTATTGTCTTAAACCATCATTGCACCTTGGACTTTCTTGGTTACACTTACCTTTCTTCTTTCATTGTTTAAAATTCCTAAAGTTCTAGGGAGCAGGCACTATGTGTGGCACACTTAAGACATGCCCTGAACTAGTGTCACATCTGTATAAATACAGGCACTGGGCAGTGATGATTCACATTCTGAGCTTGTGACACTCATCTTACAGGTAGCAGAGTAGAGTAGCAGGACCATATCCTGAGTATGATGAGGGGAATTTTATTAAGTCACACTAGGGACAGGATGTGAGGTTACGAAATCACAGAATTCTAAGAGAAATTGGAGAAAACAGACTTTCTTCACTTTGGGCCCTATATTCTTCCTCTTTGTACCTCCCTTTACTGGTCCTCATATACTGTAATACCTTCTTCTATATGAGTTGCCCATTATATGGGGCAGACGTGTGCTGGAGGGAAAAATATTAACTAGTATTCACCAGGTCTGGGACAACATTACAAATACTCCTAAGTAGCATCCCTCTGTAATGAAGACCCAAGTTCTGCACTCTCCCAAACCATTCTTCCTCCACCCATCTATTTACCCATCCACTCATCCACTCACTCATCCATCCATCCATCCATTTATCTACCCATTCACACTTCTCTCTATATATCCATCCATCCATACATCTAATCATATATCTATCTATACAACCATCTACCCCTTCACCCATACATCTACCCATTCATCCATTTGCCCACTTACTCATCCATCTATCCATCCATCCACTCATTCATCTATCTATCCACTTAGGGCACACAGCAGGGCACACTATCCCTCAAGATACCCCTCATCTTCAATGGAAGTAAGTCAATAAACTAGGCAGCATGCACCCCAAGGCAGGTAATCACCCAGAAGTCCAGAGAAACTGCATGCCTTGCAGGTCTGTGGGAGGCAGGATTATAGGAAAAATCAAGCTGCTGGAACAAGTCTGTACAGCAGAGAAGGCAAGGGCAGGCTGGAGAATATTCAGAATCTGATCCTAACTGCTTTGTGCCCATTAGCCTGTCACATTCTTCCAAGTTCCTTGGCCACAGCCCTCACAGTTGACTTCACTCCAGAGAAACAGTCGTACAGGATCAGAAGGTTTGCCCAGGCCATGCAGCTAGAAAGCAGGACACTGCGATACCCACAATGCACCACAGACCACAGAGGCCATTGCTGGAAACCTGTGATGATCCTCCAGTGTTGGGGAGCCCCTGGAGATTTAGTGGGAGAGAAAGTTGGTACAACTGGTACTTTCAAGAGCTAGGCCAGGGGTTTTGGGATTTGCCAAGGGGAGCTAATAGGACCTGCAACAGGTAGGAGGGCACAAAGAGAGCACCATAGGGTGGAGGGAGAGAGTAGGCAGACTCCACAGATCTGGAGGAAGGAGGTGTCAGGAGGCTGTCTTTACTTCCGACAGGGTCCCTGGGTGGGGTCTTTTCCAACAGTACTTTTCCAGAACTCAAGAGAGGGGCTGTAGAGCTCCTGCAGAGTTCCTGGTATACTCCTCAACAGAAAGGACCACAGATGTCCCCCATCATCCATAGCCCAGACCAACACCCCAGAGACACCTTTTTTTATATAAACAAAATAATTTGGGGGGGGGTTTAGGTCAGATCCAACAGAGCTCAGGGACTACTCTTGGTAGGCTTGAGGGACCATATGGGATGCCAGGGGGTCACCCAGGTCACCATACCTGCTAATGTTAATGCACCTGCCCCTATAAGTAAGTTCTTTAATTGAATCACCATGATATTCAGTTATAAATTTGTTCATGAGTTTTAGTCAGTGTACAACACCCTTTACCAGTACACATTCCCCACCACCAACATCCCCAGTTCCCTCCTTCCTGCCTCTGTGGCAGGAATGGAATGTTTCTTCTCTCTCTCTCTTTCTCTCTCTCTCTCTTTTTCTCTCTCTCTTCTCTCTCTCTCTCTCTTCCTTTTAGATTTTTGATTAGATATTGTGGTTTGCAATATTGTTTCTGACAGGTATATGCATATCACTCTACCTCCTTTCAGCACCCAGTTCTTGTCCAGAGTAATCATTTCCAACAATCATAGTCACAGTGGTCCCTTCTCTGCCCTAATTGCACTAACCCACTCTGTGTCAAGCTTCCTACCATGGACTGGTCCTCCTAGCCCTCTTTTCTATTGCTTTTGTAGACTTCTCCCATACACTATCTTCTTTTTTATATCCCACAAATGAGTGTGATCATTCTATACAAAGACACCTTACTGGAGTGTTAGGGCTTGTTGCCAGGGCCCGTTGGAGGAGCATCATGGCTCATTCCCATTCTATCCTACCCTTTTCACTGGGGTTCATAGTAGTCGCATCATCTCCCACCTCATCTGGGCCTCTATGTGCAAATGAACCATCACAGGTTGAGGAAGACCCCTTGACAGATCCCTTAGGGGAGCTGCAAGTTATCCCATACCTCAGGGCCCAGTCTGTTGGAAATGAGTGTGGAGTAAGTGGTGGGAGCAGAGCTGCCTTGCTTCAGGGTTTGGGAGGAAGAGACAGAGGGCCCTGGCCCCATCTACCCACCCTTCCATCTACCTAGTCACGCTCACCCCCATCTGAGGGTGAGCTGGATGCATAAGTTGGAGAGGGAAAGTGGCTACAGGGGTGCTGCTGTGAGACCAGAGCAGGTGGCAACCCCACTGTGCCAGGCTGTGGGAGCATGTGGACAGGAACCATCCTACTCCAAACCTCCTATAAACAGCCTGACCAGCTCTACTGGCTAGTCTTTGTGCCCTTTAGGACCTCTACATGCCCCTAAAGCCACTGGGTATGGGGTTTCTGAGTGAAAGGCTCATTGGGAGTATGAGGGGGTCCCCAAAATAGGCTCCATCTAGACTGTGTCTGGCCTTTTGGGGCAGCTTCTGGGAGGGAAGGAGACTAAGGTTCCTTTTGCAGAGAGATTCTCAAGTAGGAGCTATTTTCTCATCAAAGGTCCAAGCCAGATGAAAGGTCCTGGAGGGGCACCAAAATATTGTCTTTAGAATTTCAGGAAATGGGTAGTTTGGAGCTACCAAACCAAGAGCAGGGACACACTACCCTGGGAATAACTCTTTAGTTCAAAGCCCCCATTTCGGGGCCAGGCGGTGGCGCTGGAGGTAAGGTGCCTGCGCTAACCTAGGACGGACCGTGGTTCGATCCCCCAGTTCCCCATATGGTCCCCCGTGCCTGCCAGGAGCGACTTCTGAGTGAATAGTCAGGAGTAACCCCTGAGCGTCACTGGGTGTGGCCCCCAAAAAAGAAAAAAGCTCCCATTGCCCTGAGGGGGGTGTCTGATTCCAAGTTTTGTCTCCCCTAAATCTCTCAGGGACCTAAAGATGACTTTCTTCAACACCAGGAAAGGTCCATTAGCAGGAAACCAGTAGCTGCCTTTGTTCATTGTGCACAGGTCAGGCAGGCCTGAAGGAGGGGCTCAGGGGCTCAGCCAGGGCCCCCTTGTTTTCTTCCTCCTGATGGGGCTCCCCTGGGTCCCAGATGGGGTCACCTGTCTGTGTCCTACTATATCAGTGGAGGTTCTTAGTTCTCCATCTGTTTGCCCTTCACATCTGCTCTCCCCTCACACACATTTGCTCTCTCCTCACATCTGCATACCCCTCACACACATCTTGTTTCTCATACACATCTGCTCACCCCTCACATCTGCTCACCTTCACCACATCTCTCCCCTCACACACATCTGTTCACACTTGACACACATCTGATCTCTCCTCACACACATCTTCTTGCCCCTTACACCATCTGTCCTCTCCTTACAATCTCTCTTAACACACATCTACTCTCTCTTTACATCTGCTCACTCCTCACACATCTGCTTCCCGTCACACACATCTGCTTATCCCTTACACACATTTGGTTCTCCAGCTGCAATCCTGCCCTTCTCCTCCACACAGAGGCCCTTTAGTGTATCACCTAAAGCTTGAACTACAGAACCTTCCTCCTCAGCTTCTGGCTTCCCCCTCATCTTTTCCAGCAGCCTCCTGACTTTCACATGGGCTTTCTAAAACATGTTTTTTTTTCATCCCCCCCAAAGGTTGTTGTGGCTCCCCGAGGGCCCACATGACCAATCCCCTGTCCCTGCCTTTCTGCTATTTGCAGAAACAACCCTTGGGAGCACCTGTTCTGGTTGGGATGAACTCACATTAGTAGAAGCATTGAATATTCCATGGTGTCTGGGTGAGGGAATGGCCTGGGGACACACCAGAAGTCAGGAAAACTGGAAAATGGCTGGCCACATGCAGGGCAGAGTGTGGGCACTGCATGACCAGTTGTGCGTCCTCCATAGATCACTCATCCTCTCTGAGTTGAAGCCCTCATTGGATGGAAATACTAGAGGTCACTGGACGGATTACAGGAAGTCAGGAGCAAGAGGGCGAGAGAAGGAGACTCCATAATTGGCCTCAATCTGGCCTGCTGCTGTAAGAGACCCAAAGAAACTGCCCACCCAGTCCCTGTCAAAAGCCTGGAGTGTTCTAGAGCTCCCAGCAGTTCCAATGTGGGACCCGGCATTAATTTAAACCAGGGGTGCATGTCTCTCTCCGCAAGTCAAACTGGCCTCCAGCAGGGCCCTCCTGCTCTCTAGTGGTCACATCTGGGAGGTGCACCTACTTCCCTAGGCAAGGCAATGAGGTCCCAAGACTGGGCAATGTGGGTGCTTCTGTACCCAGACTGTGCTCAGTGGTTTGTCATCATCTAGAGCTAAAGATGGAGGCTATGGACTTGCACAATCCTCATAGTACTGAGTGGAGAGCTGGGCTGGCTAGGCAGAGATGTCAGGCGTGGTCTAGAGACTTTAGAGGCTTTCAAGTTTTTAGAGGCTTCCTGGAGTCCAGGTACAGAGACTCACTGCTGGAGGACTTGTCAGAAGACAACAGGGGAACTGATTTTGTCAGAAGACCAGAAGCTGGTTCTGTCACGAGCCCAGTGCCTGCGTCATGCCCTTCTGCAAATCAAACTCCCCTCCGACAGCTTCACATCTAATGCATGCGACCCGCACAGGGCCCTTCCTCTGAGGTACTTCTCTCTGCACTTTGCTGGACATGGCTAGATAGCAGCCATTTCAGTTTTGTTGCACATTCATTTTGGAGGGTAGAAGGTTTTGAGTAACACCCAGCAGTATTCAGTGGTCAACTGAAGAGTTACTCCTGGCAGGGTCACTCCTGGCAGGGAGCAGCTCAGGGTCACTCCTGGCAGTACCAGAAATAGAACCAGTGTCAGTTGTGTGCAAACAAAGTACCTCAACCCCTGCATTATCTCTTTGGCCTCCACCATTTCAGCTTTTTGGACTTGTGATCTCTGGGCCAGGTTTGCAGGGAGCTACCATGGAAACTGCTTAGGTAATTCAAATGCAGCTTTGTGTACAGACTGCTTCACTAGACACAATAAAGACACTGACCATCAGATTTCCTATCTTTTCATTTCTTATTAAAAAATATCTGAAATTTCCAACCATCCAAAAGTGTGAGGGACTAGGAATGTGATCTGAGAATTGGGCACTGCCAGGCTACACTGCAGTAGCCTCAGGTGAACTGTGATGCCCCAATCCTGCTGTGAGGCCAGAACTCAAAGTTTGGCCCTCAGTTTCCCACTGTGCACCCTTTAAGTAGTGGCCTTGCAGCACTCAGCCCAAGAGCCTCTTCATGACCCTGCTGCTTTATGACAAGGGCTTCATAACATGCTTCAGCCCTTCATGACAAGGGCTGCTCACCTTGTCCCCATGTTTCAGGGGCCATTTTCTCTGTCCTCCCACCCCCTGTGGGTCCTTTTCTGGAAGGTACCTCAGAATCCTGACCAGCACCAGCCCACACTTCATCCCAAATCATCCATGCTTGATACTCATGTCCTGAGATGCAGGAGATTTTAGCAACCAGATATTTGGGTCTAGTTCCAGCTCTGTACTGAGGGTTTCAGGGACCTGGAGTGTTAGAGCTACATGTACATCTCACAGAGAGGAAGACTGGGGCAGAAGAGAAGAGGTCCTGGGACTGGAGAGATAGCATGGAGGTAAGGTGTTTGCCTTGCGTGCAGAAGGTCGGTGGCTTGAATCCCAGCATCCCATATGGTCCCCCAAGCCTGCCAGGAGTGATTTCTGAGCATAGAGCCAGGAGTAAACCCTGAGCACTGCTGGGTGTGACCCAAAAACAAAAGAGAGAGAGAGAGAGAGAGAGAAGAGGTCCTAAATGACCTCATTACCAAAAGAAGATTTTAAAAAGGAAAATAGTGGAGAGTTTAGAAGGACAAAAGCATACACTTTGTAAATTCATACTCAAGTTTCCTCCCAGGGGCTACCTACATGCAAGCTAATAGGACCTGGAAATGTTGCAGCCAGGGGTGTGCAGCACTGAGCTGGGACATGCCACAGCATTGAGTACTCCCCACACATATGGTCCCCAAAAAGTACTACCCCAGTGTAAGGATGTGGCCCCCAGTGAGCCCTTTCTGCATAGATGTGATCCTAGTGAGTACAAATGACTGTGTACGCCTCATTGAAACTACAAAGGGAAAGGGGGAAAAAATAAAAGAAATAGGAAATGATGTGAGCTGATAAATAGGTTAATAGATGTAGTAACTTTATGGTAGCCAGTACATCATTTTATAGAAATTAGTATAATTATATATGGTATAATATGATATAATTTATGGTAGTTTACCTCGTTCCATTTTACAATATTTGCAAGTAAAATATTGCATGTAAAATGCAAATGTGTATCACATTGGAACCTTAACTTGCATAGCATTAGTGTTAATTATTTCTTGAGAAACCTGAAAAATTGGGCTTCATAGTACGATGCTTGGGGTCACCTGGCCTGGGAGAGGATGGCACACCTGAGGGAAGGACTGTGACTCAGAGGAAAGCAGCCTGGGAAACAGCCACAGCCCAGATTAACCCGCTGCAGCCAGGAGATGGCAGCATATGCTCATGAAGTATGTAGGAAGGATGGGGGTGGGGGGCATAGCAGAGGGTGCTAAGCCCCCACTTCATCCTTCACCCTGGGGTTTGCCTTAAACCCAGGTGTGGGAGGGCCTGGGTGGAAGAGCTTCAAGAGTTCTGACTGGGATTCGGTTCCCCTGCAGCTGTCATTGTGATCCTTACCTGTTCTCTATATAGGTAAAGGCCATGGAGTGTTACCTTGAAAGGCTCCTGGGAAAGCTTGGTAGCAGCAGCTTCTACTAAAGAGCAGTTGCTGTTTCTTCACCAACCCACATGGAGCAGAAATGGCTAAGAGGCCCCTGTGCCATGAAGAGGACACACGCTCAGGCTGGGCTGTTGCAAAAAGAAAGTTGCAAAAAGAAGCAACTTGCCAGATCCACTATTGAAAAAGAGTCTTGGGCCAGAGAGATAGCATGGAAGTAGAGCATTTGCCTTGTATGCAGAAGAACGGTGGTTCAAATCCCGGCATCCCATATGGTCCCCCGTGCCTGCCAGGAGCAATTTCTGAGCCTAGAGCCAGGAGTAACCAACCCCTGAGCACTGTCAGGTGTGACCCAAAACCCAAAAAAGAATAGAAAACAAAAAGAGTTCTGGCAGAAGGGAAGCCACACCACCCACAAAACTGAGACTACACTACCAGTATCATAAGGGCCAAGGGGTGCTTCTCCAGTCTGCTGGACAGCACCTCCCCTTCCCAGTGTCCAGAGGGCACTAGCCTGACCTTTTTCCTCCACACAAGGAGGCCTTGGGGACCAAGCCCCATCTTGCTTTTCCTGCCTAGTCGCAGGTCCCCAGAGGTACCTTCTAGCATCAATATAAACAATGACCCTTTCCCAGTCATTCTTTGGGATGGGGGTGTTAGGGTCACACTGTGCAGTGCTCGGGGCTGACTCCTGGCTCTATGCTCAGGGATCACTCAAGGATCTCAGAGAACCATGTGGGGTGCTGAGGAGCAGAACAGGGTAAGGCAGGTGTCCTATCTG
This sequence comes from Crocidura indochinensis, assembly GCA_004027635.1. Taxonomy (NCBI): domain Eukaryota; kingdom Metazoa; phylum Chordata; class Mammalia; order Eulipotyphla; family Soricidae; genus Crocidura; species Crocidura indochinensis. Next base: position 6,928 of record PVKC010021526.1, on the reverse strand, counting down.
CTGTACCATCTCTCCAGCACCCCACCCACTCCCTTGTGTCACCTCAAGCCCCTCTTTGACACACTGTTCTTGCATCCCACTCACCCAGGGTGCTCTCACAAGCCATGCCAGGTGGAGAGATATGCAATATGTCCTCTTTGGACAGCAGTGGAGAGAAGAACCAGCCTGCAACTTCTTGGTCTCCAGCTCTCTGGTAGGGCATAGATGCTCTTGGGGTCAGTAGGTGGGTGTTATTTTAATATAAATTAATGAGTCCTACAGTTGGTAAGGGATGGTGAGGCCTTTCTCAGCTCAGCTGGCTCTTGCAGCTCCTATGCCTGGAGGGTCTGAAGGTTGCAGGATGAGGGTGGGGAGATTCACAAAGCAGTCAGATGAAGTTCCAGGAGTCAGCCAGCTTTTCATGGTCCTAACCGTTGTGGGTATCCCCTCCCCAGACTTCTTATTTATTCCACCTGAATGATCAGAACTGCCCACACCTGGAATGGGCGAGTAGAGGAGTCTCTGAGGGGAGAAAGGGGATAAGGAAGAGAGAGAGAGAGAGAGAGAGAGAGAGAAGGAGAGAGGGAAAGAGAGAGAGAGAGAAAGGTGTATGAGAGGCATCATCAACAGAGATTCAGCATCAGATTCAGCATTAGCAATTGGCATCATCAAAGAAGCAGCCGCAGTAGCATCACCAAAGGAAGTTATTCAGCCTGGAAATCAGTTAGGAAGCCTGAAAAAGCAGTTGAAAGAGAAACAAAGGCCGAAAGAGCCCAGAAGGAGTAGAGAAGTAGCTGCTAGGAAGAGGCTTAGTATAGAGACCATGTTAGGAGGTGTGTCTGGCGGAAGGGACTGTGAAATAAAGCTGGCTGACTCCTGAAACTTCCTCTGACTGTTTTGTGAATCTTTCTACCCTCACTCTGCAACCCTCAGACCTGCCAGGCCATAGGGGCTGCAGAAGCCGGGTCGAGCCTACTAAGGTCTCACTATCCCCATACCAACACTAGGACTCATTAATTAATATTAAGACAACAACCGCCATGTACATTTCCTCACATGGCTTCTATGCTAAGCCTTTTCCTAGCAGCTACTTCTCTGCTTCTTCTCTGGCTCTCTGCCTTTGTTTCCCTTTCAGCTGCTCTCCAGGCTTCCTTGCTGACTGATTCCCGCTGCACATCTTCCTCGCTGCATCTGCCTCTCTCTTCTCTCTCTAACTCTCCTTCTTAACCCCTCTCTTCCCTCAGGCAGGTGCCTCTACCCGTCCATTCCAGGTGTGAGCAGTTCTGATCATTCAGGTGGGATAAACAAGAAGTTAGGAGAGGGGGGTACCCACAGGTGGACATGGTCTCTAATGTAGCAATCACAGGACCTCTGGGGAATTAGAATCTAACAGCTCAGGGCAGCATAGTGGAGGTCAGAAGGCCGAGCAACCTGCCGATGGGTGGCCCAGTGCCCTGTGCACCCAGTGTCTATGCAGGGGTTTCAAACTCAATTTACCTGCAGGCTGCAGGAGGCAAAGTCGGGGTGATCCTTGAGTGCAAAGTCAGTAGTAAGCCTTGAACATTGAGAGGTGTGACCCAAACAACTAAAACAAAACAAAACAAAACAAAAAGATTCCTCTAGGGCAGGGCCACAAAATGTTGTACAGAGGGCTGTTTGCAGCCCGTGGGCCGCAAGTTTGAGACCCCTGTACAGAACTGCTTCACCGTGTTCTGACTGGGCTGCCCCTGCCTCTCTGCCCTGCCTGCACCTGTACCCCTGTGGGCCAAGAGGGTGACAGTTGATACCTGAAGGGGGCAGTGTGTCAAGGGAAACAGGATGCCCCAATTTGGAAGGACACTGAATGCCTAAGGGATGAGTGGTTGACAAGGAAACCACCCTCAATGGACCCCGGAAAGGCTGCCATGGAGGAGTGGACGAACCTTGTCTAGGGTCCCCACAGGACAGAGAGATATGGGGTACAGGACCTGCTCTCACTTTCTGTCCTCAGCAGCATGAAGGGCACAAGGGAAATCAGGCTTGTTCCTGTGAGGGGCACAGGATCCCTTTCCCAGACATGGGAAACCAGTAAGCAAGACTGCCTGTAAAATCTGCAGGGGCCCCTGCAGCATAAAAAAGCTGTTTCCCTTGTTGGAAAGGGTGAGGAAGGCTAGAGGGCAGTGACAGAGTGGTGGGCACAGCCTTGAGCACAGGGCACTGGCACCTAGCATGTGCCAGCCAGGCCTAATGAGCTCTGGCATGCAGTCAGACCCTCAGCAGTGGGACTATCATGGTCCTGATCTGCATGCTGGGGGAGGCGGTGGAGTGAGTGGGGCTATCAAAGCAGGGACCTCAGCTGCCCGCTCCTTGCTGGAGATGGCTGGGCACAGTGAGGTTCAACCTAGGATTGTGTGCCAGGAGGGTCTTGGCTTGCAGAACTGCACACAGAACTGCCACTCTATGAGGCAACTGCCCTTTGTATTCCATCCTGCAGTCAGCCCTCCCTCCATGGCCTGGCAGCCTATCCTGGTTTCCAGGTTTTCTGCCAGTTATGCCAAGGAGGATCGGGATGTCTCATGTGTGAGTAGTACCAGGTTTTTTAATTTTTCTAGGGCTGTAACAGGTCTGATTCTGCTGAGGAGACAACCACACACCCACCTGCTAATGTACCACCTGCCTGGCTCCTGTGAGGGTACCAGGCATGTCACCCTGTCCATTCCCCTCCCACCCTGTACACGCCCCTAGAAAGGCAGTCAGAAGGAGCTAGTTCAGGGACCAGAGGGATAGCACAGCGGTAGGGCATTTACCTTGCAAATGGCCGACCTTGGATGGACCCGAGTTTGATCCCTGGCATTCCATATTGTCCCCCAAGCCTGCCAGGAGTGATTTCTGAGTGCAGAGCCCTGGTCATACCACTAGGTATGACCCAAAAACTAAAAAAAAAAAAAAAAAAAAAAGCTAGTTCATGGCTTCTGGCCAAGGCACTACCCACCCTCCCATCCTCTCACCTGCTCACCCTCACTGTTCCTGCAGGACAAAGTCCCCCTCCCAAGCCCCTGTGTGCTGTTGGAAGCAGAAGTGGACACTAGTGAGACCCTGAAATTTGAGAAGAGAGACCCATCTCCTTCTGTCCCATTCCCCAAACCCCTCCCCCAATCAGCTCATAGCATCAGGCTGCTAGCTGCTCTGTGGCCCTTTGCCCTCTCCAGAAGCAAATATTGGATTAGGTTGTCACCAACTGTTGGACTGAGAGCCAAGTGGTGGGTGCAGATCTGCCCAGATCCTGGCAGAGCTGCTGAGCATGTTGGTGCCCAGTGGGAAGGCATGGGCAAGGCTGGCCAAGGGCCTAGACTCCAACCTTGCCTAGGCTCTGGTTTTCTGTGCTCAGCCCTGCCCAACACCCAACTGGAAAGCGAAGTGGCCATGAGGAGCAGCTGGCTCTCTGGAAAAGTCTTTCCTATCAAACCCTTTGCTACTTGTTCTAATTTGGGGAGCTGTCAGTGTTAGGTACTATACCTGGTCACACTTTGACTTATCAGATTTATCATTCATCCTGGCCACTTAGAATAATTCACCTGACACTCAGATGTAATTTTTGCTTTTGTTTTTCATTTGAGGCCACACCCAGCAGTGCTCAGGGTTTACTCCCAGCCCACAGCTCAGAAATTACTTCATATAGGGCTTGGGGAAACTGCCTGGAACAGAAGCTGGGTTGGCCACATGCAAGGCAAGTGTCTGACCCGCTGTCCTATTGCCCCAGTCCCCTAGATGTGATTTGATTGGCCAAACTTGCTTATTCAAGTATGGTTTCCCACAAGCTGGTCAGTCAAGTGTGTCTTCACTGAGCTGGTCATGTAGCTGCTCCAGCACTCAGAGATATTCTGGGTTTACCCAAGAACAAAAGGAAATGTGTTCAGACACCCTGCTAGTTCTTGCTGCTCCGGTTGTGCCCCCAACCCTGGACTTGTTTGGGGAAATGGCTTCTGGCCCCTGACTCCTCTTGCCCCTCCAGTCTGCAAGGCCACGCTCCCATGCCTAGACCACACCTGCTGGCCTGGGCCCCAGCCCCTCCCAGGCTTTGGAAAAAGGGAAGTTGGCCCAGGGAAGTGAGCTGTGACTCCAGGGAACTGAGGTCCCCAGGCGGGGTTCACAAGGTGTGGTCGTTCAAGGGCCCTGCTGGTGCTAGCAAGCCAGAGGTTGTGTCAGAAACCCGCACCTTCCATGCCAAGGGGAAACAGGTGAGGCCCATGCATCCAGCCTGGTTCACCAACCTGCAGGCGAGTCTCTAGGCTGGCAGGAAAACCTTAGAGGCACCAGGTCACCCTCAGCTGAAAACTGAAGGGACAGTGAAGCTCTGAGAATATGTCTGGGCCACACTTCATGTCACCTGCAGAAACCTGCAAACGCAAGCTACAATCTCTACTCAACAAGGCCTGGTTTCAGGGGCTCCACTGCAGCCCCCTCTGAGCTCACAGTCCTGACACCGCTGGGATGAGAGTTAGAAGCAAACTCTCACCCAAGCCCAAGAGGCTGAGAGGATGGGCTTGGGTATGCCCAGAGAAGGAGAAAGGCCCTGCCCCTTCCCCCTTCTCCTGCTCTAGCTTCACTACGGGCCCCGCAGCAGCTATCATAGCAGCTCCTTCTTTCAGTGAGTCAAGGGTCAGGGCTGGCTGGAGACATGGTCTTCCTGCAAGGGTGCCATGCAACACTCGTCCTCAATAAAAGCTCTTCCCCATTTGCCCCTCATACTCCTCTTTGACATTTGACCTTCAAATCTGCTCCATATCTTCCTTTCAGTACCCACTCTTCAGCTCACTTTTCATTTTTCACTACTAACCCTTCAATACATGAAATTCAATATTTGTTCCTCAATACTCACCCTTCAACACTTGACCTTCAATGTTCACCCACCACTACTCTTTAATACCTGTTCTTCAATACTCATCTGAGGTGGGTTTTCCTGAGAGACCAAGGGCTCTAAAGAATGGTGAGTGGAGATGTACCATGGGGACTAGGGCTGGGAGATGGTCTAGATGCTAGTGGCCAGGGTTCAGTTTTGGAAACCATGTGACCTTTACAGCATTCCCAAAGAGGCTTCCTCACAAGAAATAGAACCACAGGAGCCACCTTCTCTATCAGTCTGGCCTCCAGAGCAAAGCTACAGCAAACCCCATTTTCTTGGTTTAGAGGGAAGACTACCTCTTCCCTGAGGCTTAGAGAATAATTTCTCTGGCCTTCTTGTTGCATTTCTGGTGGTGTCTGGGCAACCTCCATCAAGCCAAACCTTGCATCATTCTGTCTCCTAGGATACTCAGATAACTTGGTCGGTGAGTTGCCCACTTCTGCCACAGTGTGCGAGCCCATTAGGATCTGTCCAGCTTCCCTAAAATGAGCACTGTGTGAGTATGGGCACATGTGTGTGAGTGAAAGTGCATGTGTGTGGGCATGTGTGCATAAGGGTATGAATGCTTATGAGTGTATGTTGGCCTGGTGTGAGCATTTGTTGTAGGTATGTGTGTAACATGAGTTTATGTGTGTCTAAATGATATGTGTAAGTGTTTGATGGCAGGCAGAGGGGCTTGGCTACTGACTGGTGAAGCTGGAGCAGAGCTTCAAGCATCTCTTTCTACACTCTGTGCTGCCCATGACAATGACAGTAGATGCTACAAGCCCCCTTAGTACCTGAGTGAACCAGTCAGGAGAAAGCGGGGTTCCCATCTCTCATTCCATTCCCTTTCACTTCCCTTCCCTTGGACTTCCTAAATTATTTCCCAGGGTCACAGGACAGGGGCTCCCCATGCATGACTGCCACCTTGTACCTTCCCTTCCCTGAGCAGGCCACACCCTTGCCCTGCCCTTCCACAGAAGCAGGCAGGATCCTGGAAGAGGTCTGGTGTTAATGACAGAGAGCTTTTGCTGGAGGGAGTGAACAGCGGCCCTGAATAATCAGAGAGTCTGGGGAGCATTGACAGCATGCTCTGTAATTTACAGCCCTAATCCTGGGAAGACTATTGCTTCCTAATGGAGGGAGAGCAAAGGACTTCTCTTATTCTTTGATTCATTCCACTGGGAGTGCTGGAATCCTGGTCTCTCCAAACACGTCTCCAACCTGGATACACAATTCAAAGCACCAGGACCCCTTCGGAAAGATCTGGCTCCCGAGCCATTTGCTCTTGACTATTTAGAGCAAGGCCTGAGCCACATGGTGCTTGGCAAGCACTGAGGAGAAGTTCACCCTGCCTGAACCTCAAACCAACTCCCCTTTGGCCCCTGAGATAGTATGCAGATGGGGTGATCCACTGGCACTGGGCCACTGACTCAGTCTGTTCTGGATCATGGCTTTGAGGGCTTTGCAAGGCTTTCTCCCTCTACTTCTGTCTTTCCCACATCAAAGTTAATAACTAGCACAATTGGCCCTGAAGTGTTCTAAACTCTGTATTGTCCTTTACCTACACATCCTATTTAACCTGCACTAGATCCAAATAAGAAAGGTCAAGCTCCATTTACAGATTGAGAAATTGAGGCAAAGAATTCAGAGAGCAGACAAGAGGTCCCCCTAGGTCAGGGGTCTCAAACTCAACTTACCTGGGGGCCGTAGGAGGCAAAGTCAGGGTGATCCTTGAGTGCAAAGTCAGTAGTAAGACTTGAACATTGGGGGGTGTGACCCAAACAACTGAAACAAAACAAAACAAAACAAAAAAAAAAAGATTCCTCTAGGGCAGGGCCACAAAATGTTGTATGGAGGGCCGGAAACGGCCCAAGGGCCGAGAGTTTGAGACCCCTGCGCTAGGTGCTTGGAGCTGGGGATAAGTCTAGACTTGGGAAGTGAGGTCTCTAGTGTGCCACATTGACTCTGGAAACATACAACCCCTTTCTCTGCCTGTCTCTCTCTCTTTCTCTCTCTCTCTCTTACTCTCTCTTTCACTCTCACTCTCATTCTCTCCCCCCCCCCCCAGGAGGCTCACATGGA
>PVKC010021525.1:5960-18230 GCA_004027635.1 Crocidura indochinensis | reverse complement strand
AAATATATTATGACTTCCTGTCTATAAAAATTATTTGAAATGATATTGTAATAATAACTGTTATGGATTTTGTGAGCACTCCCAGCAATACTCAGGGCTTACTTCTGGATCTGCGCTCAGGGTCCACTGCTGTTGAGTTGAGGAGATTAATATGGTGTACTGGGGATTAAACCAGGTTGGTTACATAACTGTATTTAACATAAGTGCTTGTTGAAATCTCTCTTCACACTCTGAAATGACATTCTTAATAGTCATCATGTTCATGCTTATATAACATATTATTTATTCATTATAATATCCTGAACAAATGCAAAAATGTTACATCCTGTATCTATAACTTGTCAGCTCTAAAACTATGAGCAACATAGCCCTCACTATAAGAAATAGTAATTATTTCTACTCACCGAATATAGTCAAATTTCACAACCATAGTAGTGATAAGTAAATGAATATTTTCATTTTAGACACATTAGAACAACTAAACTAGCATTGTTTTAAATACCTAAATTTGTGTTGTTCAAGTTTATAGTAAAACATAGATATATTAATTATTTTTAATGTTTATTTAAACACCTTGATTACAAATATGATTGTAGTTGGGTTTCAGTTATGTAAAGAACACCCCCCCTCACCAGTGCAATATTCCCATCACCAATGTCCCAAACCTCTCTCTTCCCCATCCCACACCTCCTTCTGTACATGAGACAGACTTTCTACTTTCATTTATTCACATTGTTATGATAGTTCTCAATAAATTTATTTCTCTAACTGCACTCATCAGTCTTTGTGGTGAGCTTCATGTCGTGAGCTGGAACTTCCAGCTCTCTTCTCGTTTGTCTCTGAGAATAAATAAACATTGAGCTGAAAGTTTGGGGAAGTTTTTCAAAACTTTAATAAGATATTAGTTAACTTCTTGCTTTTGCAAAACGTCAATATATTTTCATAGAAAAAGACCATTCCTGGTCCTATTGCTAATGCTATTTTCAAACTCCAGCTTGGAATTCTATAATAGACTTTTCACTTAGAACACTGTTATTTAAAGTGAAAAACATGGACTAGGGAGATTACTGAGGATAAGGTACTTGCTTTCAAATGGCACTTCAGGTGCCAGAAAGTGACACCCGAGCCAGGATGAAGTCCTGAGTACTGCAATGTAGTTCTAAAATTTTAAAAATAGTTACAATAAAATTATGAGCAAAATGTGCTTTTTTTACTTTAACATATGGTATTTGTCCCTACTATTTATGATTAATGCTTCTGTTTTATATTGCTCTCATGTTTTTTGAGGATAGGAAATACTTGGTCTTGAGATTATATTAATAAATCATGGTTGAGTTCATAATTTCCATTGTCTTTTCTTTTAGGAGTGATAGTTGGGGTTGAATAAGAAAACTAGGAAATACCTGGATGTGATGGAAAGTCTCTCTTGGGCACATCAGTAATGGGATGCCATATGGGCTATTAATAAGGGTCAAAAGCAAGCAAATTAGCACCAAGCTAGATGTTTATTATATACAAGCAACAACACTCTTTGATGAGAGCAGTCTGTGTATAAACTCGACAATGATCATAGAACAAAACCTCCTTTCTTTTTGTTGGGATATAAACAAATTTATTTTTACAAGAGATGGTGAAGAAGATGAATGGAAAGTGAGAATTAAAGGCAGAAGAATATAAAAAAAGTTGGGGAAAACTCACTGAATATCCAGATAACAACTTTTATTCATTGTTCTTTTCTTGAAAAAAATAAGGAGCCATATGTTGCTGAAAATTAAAAATAATTTTGTAATATCAAATTTCTCCCTTGGCCTTCCTTAGTTTTAGATCTACAACAGATTAGGAGCTATTCTGAGTGCTGTTACTCAGCATTGTATCTGACACTTTGGAATTATTTCAGACATCAACAGTCTTTAAACTTAGCATCAAGTTACTTGACTCATAATTGACTTCTCTCCACTTGTATATTGACACACACAACTTCAGCCAAATTAAAGTACAACAGATGGGGAAAGTCACTTGGAAAGAAACACTAATAAAAGACTTTCTCTTTGAAAAGTAGGATTAATATGTTGACTTCAAAATTAGTAGGATCTATTGCAAATGATTGGATCTTGGAATATAGGTATGTGGATTGAGAATTCAAACATAAATTTGTGCTTCATTTGAACTCTAAAGAAAATGTTTACATTTTCTATGTTTGTCCAGAATAATTTAATTTTTATCAGTCATGTAGGAAATTAAAAATTTATTCATGATTGTTTCTCCATAGCATAATGTTTCAACATCAATCCCTTCGCAGTGCCCAATTCCTTCTAACATCTTTGTTTGGCCCTGATGTACATGTATCTTCTTCATTAAGAAATGATATTTACAATTTCTTATAAGCCATTTCAGCCTAAAGTTCATGTCATCTGATGCTAGTATGACCACCCTAGCAATTTTTAGGCTATTGTTTGCATGCAGAATTTTCTTTCAATGTTTGACTTTGAGTCTGTGTCTTTTTTAACTATTCAAATGTTTCTTGCAGGAAAAAGAATCATTGGCTTAATTTTCTAACCACTCCTACCATTCTGTGTCTATGAGTGGTGCATTTAGTCCATTGGCATTAAGAGTATTGTTATGAAGTTTGTTTATTCCTTCTTTATAAGAATGATGCTGTGAGATGTATCTTGTCTTAAAGCTTCCTCTTTAGTTCTTGTAAAGACTAGCATATTCCTGAACTGCTGTTTATCCATGAAGTTGTATACTGCCCCCATTTAATCTGAATGAGGGTGTGGTGGGAAAAAGTGTTCTTGAGAAAGTATTTCATGGAAGATTTTTGTTTGTTAGCTTGGTTTTTCTATAACACACCGTTTTCTGGGCATAAAGATTTTCAAACCCAAGAATACAAATTTGTATGTGATTTTCTGTATGATCTCATATTTTCAGTATTCTATCAGTATATCTGTTTTTCATAATTCTGAATAAGGTGTTTTCTGGAGTCTTTTTATTTGGATCTCTGTTAGCTGGTACTCTTGGAGCTTGGGTGCAATGATCCTGGGAGAAAGCATTCACCAGCTCTGGGACTTTCTCAGAAATGATATATTTGATAGTCACTTCTTCATTATAGTTGTCTTCCTGGGACAATAATAATTATTATATTGTTTCATTTGAATTCATCCTAAAATTCTCTTGTCCTTTTTGCATTATATGTTGGCTTTTTTTTTCCATTTTCTTATGTTCTCTGGAGGTTTTCTGCATCTCAATTAGGGTTCACCAATTCTGTCTTCAGTCACCCTTACTCTGTTAGTGAGGCCTTCCAGTTAGATTTTAGTTTCTTTTATGAAGTTCTTCAGTTCTGTCATTTGTAGTTTTTCATTCCTGCATTTATACCCTCATGTTATATTGGAATTCTGTTTCATTTTTTTCTTTAAGCTCATTAAACATCCTAAGCATGTACACTCTGAAGTTCTTTTCAGAGAGATTATAGATGGGGCTGTTATTGCTTGGGTCTTTAGAATAAAAATCTTCACTCATGATTTTTATTCTATGATCATATTCGGTGCTTTGTTACCCTGGTTTCTTCTTTAATATGGAAATATGCTTTCTTTATTTCATTGTCATCTTCACTCCTCCATTACACTGCCAGAAAGGCCTCTGGAACAGTTTTATGGATGAAGGGAGATTACTTTGTGGCCATACTAGTAGCAATCCTCTTGGAAATTCATATATCTTTATTTCATTGCTCTGACCTGTGAAAAGAGCCAAGAGTCCATAAAATAAGCTCTTACTGGTCATTTGGGCTGAGAGTTCAGAGAACTCATGTTGGGTCTTCACTTGACAAACTACTCTCTACGCATATTATGCAATGTCATCATCACAACAGATATTGAACTCTTTTTGTACATTGAACAATCCATGTCTTAGAATCAGGCATTACTTGTGTTTCTCAATATCATTTATATACAGGCATATGAAAAAGAGAATGCATAACTATTATGGCATGTTTAAATAAATCCCAAATTTCCTAAGGGGACAGTTTAGCCCTCTTTTACCATTTAATGCCACATTCAGGACATTTATATTATCACCAATATTATTAAGAGCTCTATGGTTTTACTTGTACACATTTGAGGTGTGAGAAAATGTACAAATATATATTTATATTCAAGCTTATTACTTCGGTAGTGTCCTCTGCAACAAACTTTTGTAACTGGGAGCAGGAGAGATAGCTCAGTGTATAGGGTGTTTATCTTGCACATGGAAAACCTGGAGTTGATCCCTGGTATTCTATATCATTTTTTGATTCTACCAGTATTAATTTCTGTTCACATAATCAGCAGTAATCCCTCTCATTAGGTGTGGTTCTCACTCTAAGAAACAGAAAAATATCTTGGCAACCATAACTTTGACCATTAGTTTGAAAATATGCTTGCAAACAATACTTTATAGGATTATACTAGTACTAGTAGATTGAAGTTCTTTCACTCATTTTCTTCCATCAATGCATACCAGTTGTTTGGAGACCATTTGTTAAGTCTTATCTTTCCTCTATGAAAATATTTTTAGTCCAAAATCACATTTATATAGACCTATGGCTGTATTCTATATCCTATTCCATTGATCAACTTTTACTATGCTACCCCAAATTTTGTTTTGATAATAATTCAATTTAAAATGAATAGAATCATTTCTTTGTTGATTGCTTTAAGACTTAACCCTAACTTTCTGCCCAAAGTCATCAAAGACACAACTGTGAACAGATAGCAGATATAGTGGGATTTCTCAAATAGGCTCTGACTTAATATTTTAGTAGGAAAAAAGGGGGAAATTACTAATTTCACAACAAAGACTGTTCTCCTCTAGCTACTTATTGTGACAGAATTCTAGTGGATAATCTTTATGGTGTTTGCGTTCCATATTTTGTCATAAGAACTTCAATTTTTAAGCTGAGAGAAGAAAACATATTCCTGGGATGCCTTCTTTTGCTAGTTGGTAATCAGGAACCCATGAAGCTGATACTCTCTCTGTTGTGTCTTGGGAGGAAATATTTTCCATTGTTCTTATTCTTTCATACTAGGGTCTCAAATCAGTTCACAATCTCATTATTTTCCAAAGTTCTCTGGTTTTCTATAATATTATTAAAATTTATATTAGAATCTATATATAATATAAATCTATATATATTTATATTAGAATCTATATATAATATATAAATATATAAATCTAAATATATATAATATATAACATATAATATAATGATATAATATATAATAATATATGTGAATGCAAATATAAATGTATATATGAAGAGGTTATTAAAAATTAGAGAAGCACTTGGTTGTTTAAAACTTTAAAAGGGTGGGCTGAAGTGATTAGCACAACATGTAGGTCATTTGCCTTGCAGCCAGCCAACCTGAGTTCTATCCCTGGATCCAATATGGTCCCTGGACCATAATTTCTGAGCACAGAGCCAGAAGGAATCCCTGAGCTCCACCTGTGTGGCCCCAAAACAAAATAATAAAATAAATAATAATTCTAAATGATACTTGTAAAACAGCAGTTATTGACCTGTCAGGAGAAATTTCAGAGTTTAGGGAATATGTTCAATATTCAAAATCAATGTCTTATACTTTTGTTAAAATATACTCTTTTCCTACTGATAAAAATAGAGTCTGGGCTAAATTCCAATTTAAGAATTATACCAATATTCCAAATTTCTTTGGCATTGTAACCTACAAGCAATTTTCTTCATGTTCTATGTTAAATGAATAGGAATGTCTATGCTCACTGAGAAAAATGCCAGTTTTTCAAGAGTAGTCTAGAAATGAAACACCTTTCAACTGATATTTGTACCGATTTACATGACCATCAAAATGTTGTATATTTAAATCCAACTATTTTTCTATCCTTTCTAAGCTTCTTTATTTCCTTTGTTATTTTTTTCTGAACTTTTATTGCTTTTATGAAAATAAAGAAATCTGCTTGTTGGGAGAAGAAAACAACTATGATGGTTTTTCTAAGTGAAACATTATGGATGCAAGTTCTTGTCAATCAATCTGTGTTCACCTCAATACTCTCACCACAGAATGGCTCTATGGCTATGTCCACTTTTCTCAATGGAACATCTTTTGCTTAAATTTCTTTCTTACTTCCTTAATTACTTGTGACACTATCATCATGTATTCTGATACCATTACACACACACACACACACACACACACACACACACACATATAAAACCTGCCTTCTATAAAAGAATTTTCAAATATAGGGCTCAAAATTTACAAAATATTCAGCCATCTAATTTTTATTTTGTGGCCACACTCAGTGATGCTCAAGACTTTGCTTGACTATGTTCTCAGGTATCACTTCTGTTGACCTTTGGGAACACATGCCATGCAGAGGGATGCATCTGGTAAGGGACTATCAGATGGGACTGGGAATGGTACTACTACTGGCAAGGCAAGTGCTCTGTCACCACTAACTTTTCATTTTTTTGTTTTGTTTTGTTTTTTTGGCCACACCCTGTGACGCTCAGGGGTTACTCCTGGCTATGCGCTCAGAAATCGCTCCTGGCTTGGCGGGCAATTTGGGATGCTGGGGGATCAAACTGTGATCTGTCCTAAGCTAACACGCGCAAGGCAGATGCCTTACACCCTGCGCTACAGCTCCGGCCCTTACCACCTTAATTTTTAAAGGACATGATAGAAAAATAAAAGAAAGTTTTATATTATATTTATATACAAGTAGACAAATAGAATTTCATGGCATCTTTTGAGTATGAATTGATACTTTAAAGAAAAATTTCCAAGTAAATTTCTCCAGTTGACTCTACATTAAGCCACTTTTCCAACATAAATAATTTTTGTATTAGAAGAAAATATTTTACTGTTTCATTATCCCTATGCTATTTTAAAATGTAATCCTTTCAAAATCTGATTAAAGCTATATAATTTCCACTATATGCAAGAGTTTTCATTTTAATCCTTCTTAAAGGCTTATGAAGAATACCTTTACTTTATAATGTAGTTTTTATGAACATTTCTTAAAACTTCTTTTTATAAATTTGAAAAAGCCCTCAAATAGGGAAGAATTTAGGATTAGAATAAAATTAAGGTTTAATTTTTCTACTAATATGACAAATTCTGGATAAACTTACACAAACTTTATATTTGAGCAACTCACTTATTTAAAGAAAAATCAAGATATAAGGAGTCACAAGAAAAAGACTATCTGAAGAACAGTTTCTTGGATTTGTATATGAGTGATCTCCACTCTTTTGTCTGTGAAAAATAGTAGACAGGATTTCACCAGTCAAATGCAGAAATAATTTCTATCCACATACTTCTAGGAAGAAAATAGTGAGAACTATTGCTATTATTAACTACTTAGAATATTTGTGATGGTTATAGTTATTTAATTTATTTATTGTTCTTATATTTTGCATCCAATTTATCTATAAGTATTTTGAATGTAAATGCTCATTAGCCTCAAAGGTCTACTTTTGTGCAAGCAAGCATCAGATGTGATTTAAGGGCATAATATACAAAAAGAAATTCTCAAAAGATAGAATTGAGAGTTGTGGAGATCTTTTTAGAGTAAAAAAAAATCAGAGCTTCATAAGTATCGTCTCAACTTTTTGTTGGGACATTCATAATATCTGCTTCAAAGGATTTCAAATTGTCTAGATCAGTGATCTAGAAATATGTTCCTATCTACCCCTTTTTGAACTATTTACTTGTTAGTAAACACATTTTTCCAACCATAATTTTATAATGCATTTCTGTGTGGAAGGGCACAAACCCAAGCAAAAAGAACAAAACAAAAACAGGAATATCTTTATGTTAAATATATTAATCAAGATTGACATGGCCATATGTGTGTTTGGAAGATTCACACTTTAGTTGCATGAATATAATCTTGATCAATCAATATGATTGAGTGAGTGACATAGCTTAAGATCATACTTAGAAGATCAATTGCAATTCAATTAGACTATGATATACACCCTGTTATGAACATTTTCATACATTATGATCAACCTGATATCTGTTATCAAAATTCTTATGGGCATAAATATCTTTTAAATTATATAATCTATATCTTCAATATTTTCACTTGAATGTCATCAATCTGATCCATTTTTGAAAAATAAACAAAAACCGTTATAGATCTTTTTAAACATTAGCCCAATGGAAAAGTAAAGTAACTAATATCATTTATTCAGCTTTAAACATTTGAGAACCTACTTCTGTAATGTTTTGAACTGTAAATTGCAGTTAATTAAAATGCATACTATAGGTGGTGGTAGAGGTAAGGTGTCTGCCTTGCAAGCGCTAGCCAAGGAAAGATCGCGACTGCGGTTCGATCCCCTGGCGTCCCATATGGTCTCCCCCAAGCCAGATCAATTTCTGAGCACTTAGCCAGGAGTAACCACTGAGCATCAAATGGGTGTGGCCCCCCAAAAAACCCCAAAAATGCATACTATAAAAATTAATTTAGTTATTGCATGTAAGAGCACAATATAACATATAATAAGAAAAATAAAGCTTTATACAAAGTAGAATGCATTATATTATTTTTTTGTTTTCTGGGGAGGCCACCCCCTTGACATTCAGGGGTTACTCCTGGCTACGCTCCTGACTTGGGGGACCATATGGGGCACCAGGAGATTGGATTGTGGTTCGTCCTAGGTTAGTGACTGCAAAGCAGATGCCTTTACCACTTGCACCACCACTCTAGCTGAACTTTAGATATTTTTAACGTAATTTTTGGATGTCAGTTATGGAACTATTTTTATTTTTCTCTTCTTGTTTTTTTTTTTCAAATTAGGAATGACTTGTGTGACAAATAAAAAATGAGAGGCCAGAGCCTTGGCCTTGAGCTCGATAACCTAGAACAGAAACTAGTTTGATCCCCTGGCATCTCATATGGTCCCCCAAGCCAGGAGCGATTTCTGAGCACATAGCCAGGAATAACCCCTGAGCATCATCAGGTGTGGCCAAAAAAACAAACAAACAAAAATAAAAGAGTGGTTCTATTTATGGTTGTAGGTTTTAAATTTGATAATTTTGAATTACTTTATGAACTTTACTTTTAATATTTATAGGCTTTATGTACTTTAGTATTAAGATGATGGTGCATAGAAAAAAATTTTATCAAAGGTTATTTTCACCAACTGATATAATGTAAGATATGGTTTTTCAGTCTTGATGACTTGCCATCTGAAAGCAATTGAGCTAAAAATGAAAGGTTGTTTGGCTGAAAGTTAAGAGAATAATAAAAACCTTACAATAGAATGAAATTATTTCATAAAATATACCTTTGTTTAGAAATAATTCTATCTAAATTGAGATGAATAATATGTCTTATAATTGATTCGAAAAATGTTATATCAACATCTTGAAATAATGTTTCTTTAAAAGGTCAGTTTTTAGGTACTCTTTATGGTCATTGAGTAGCAGATAAATTCATTGAAAATATGTGCAAACTAAAAGTTATTTGATAAAAGTGTATCACAAGTTTTATAGTCTATTATTATTAATTAGAAGGGTCAGCAATGAGGTTCTGTATAGTATGATATTGGCCATCTGCACAAATTTAATCTAATCTTCCTGATAAAAATCTCTCCTATGAAATCTGGAATATGGCATCTTTCCACAGATTTATACATCTATTACTACAGGCATATTTTCTAAAATATTTTTGTATATGTCTAAATATATCTACATTAAAATGAAAGAAACATCCACATATGTCTTGATTCTAACCTTATCAAGCTACGGATTTCAGAATCACTAATTCAAATAGCATAAATAGTGTCAGTAAATCATATGTCAGATAGGAAAGGGCTTTATGTATTAAATAAAGTTTTACAGTTAACAAAATGAATTAAAGATGATTTGTTCTAATAAATCTAGAATTTAGATATAAAATGGTTTTGATGTGTATATATGTATAAATATGTATTTATCAATTATTTTATATTGATTCACTTTTAATATAATAATATTGAGTGAATGTTGCCACCTTTGTCCATGCAAGAAGGTAATAAACAAAAATGTTTAGCCCAAAGTCCTAAGAATGTGAAAAAATATTAAACAGATAATGAAAATATTTAATTAACTACCAGTGGTTGAAAACTTTTCTAAATCAAGATGAATAAAATCATTTGATATGGGGTTAGACAAAAATATATTATAGCAACATCCAGAACAAAAGTTCTTTCTTAATGTCAATTTCAGATCATCCGTGAGTTACTAAAATCATTCATAACTTTATTAGAAATAAGAGTTCAAACTTAATAAGAGCACTTTCCTTGCATGTGATAAGACCAGTGTTGGATCCCTGGAACTGCATACAAACAAATTCAGTTAAAACGTAATCTCAAATTGGGGCCAGAGTGGTAGCATAGAGATAGGGCGCTTGCCTTGGTTTGACTCCTGGCATCCCATATGGTCCCCCAAGCCAGGAGCGATTTATGAGTGCATAGCCATGAGTAACTTACCCTTGAAAGTCACTGGGTATGGCCCAAAACAAACAAACAATAATCTCAAACATACACCTCAAACTGGGGGTTGAGGATGTGGTAGGGTATAGTCTTTCTTCTCTGAGACAAAGATTTGATTATTCCATGATTCTTAAAGCCACTTGCTTTCCCATTTTAGAAGAAGAATTGATAATACATTGATTTATTTTGAATGCAACATATGGAAAAGTAATTTATCACTTGACATAAAATAGTCAACATATGTTTGCATGAAAATAGTCTATATGACTGAAAAAAGAATTGCTTGGGAATTTGATGATTGGATACCGGTTAAAAGTTTGCTGAAGTTGTCAGCAGTAAATTGCTTCATTTTGATGAAGACTTCCCTTTCTTATATACATATTTAAATACCCTGTGTACACTTTGATTTTGCAAAAGAAAAAACTACAATTCTATTATACAATAGAGATCTAGGAGGCTAAATGGAAAAATTGCTATAGTTTAATTGCTATTATAATAACATTTTATTATCATCAGAGCTATCCTGGAGATTGTTACTATTGGCTGAGAGGTCGATCTTTGACTACTGATGAGAAATTATTTTCAGCTCTAAGTAAAGTCACAGGAAATAAAACAATTATTTAAATTCTTGTGGAAAATGAGGAAGATGGTGGTAGCAGAAGTAAAATAAAATGAGATGCTATCTCTTATGTCCAAAGAAATGGACATGGATTATAGAAACTGGGACATGTCTCTAGGTAATATTAGTTACCTGACTCAATCCAATGGAGGACATTTCTATGGCTATCATTCAGAATATAGATAGTTATTAGTTATGATTCACAAATATTTCTAAATTGTGCTTCTCAGCAGTATTCACTCTTATTTTTCCTGGACATAATGAACTCAGTGACAACACATCTCTGAAAACATTTCGAAAATAAATAGAAGCATTTTTTTGTTTGTTCCAATAATAGAGAAAACTACTGGTTATATAGTTTGCAATTTTTTAAAGTCATGTTCAATTACCGTATTTTCTGGTGTAGAAGATGCCTGGCATATAAGATGAACCTCTACTTTTCCTGTTAAAACATAGGGTTTGGGCTATATTTTCTGTATGAGACTACTTGTCTTTTAACGCACACCAAATGGAAACTGAAAAAACATAAGAGACACCAGCCCTGAACCCTGGATCCCAGACATAGAAACACAGTTCTTCACGACAGCTACAGGAAACAAATCCTATCCGGGACATCCTTAATGCTGCTCGGACACAACAAGTGCCAGCTCTAATACGATATCCTGACGAGGAAAATGGGAACAACTTGACCTAAGAACAAGTTATCTGTTGCATATGTAAACATTTCTAATCTTATCATGATTTGGAATTTCTATGTATAAACATTTCTGGACCCACCCTGATCCTACCCTGATCAGTGATTTGGACCCTACTCTAGGGTGGGACCTGGCTTTCTGGACCCACCCTGATCTTACCCTGATCAGTGATTGGACCCTACTCTAGGGTGGGACCTGGCTTTCTGCCCCTACCCTAGGGTGGTACCTGACTCTAATGTATAAAAGAGATGTCTGTGGAAGGCTCAGGGGCTTTTTGGGTTGGAACTGACGCTGGGTCATTGGACCTCAGTTATTTCCACCGAATAAAGCTGATATTTCCACAAGTCTGACTCTCCGTGAGCTGTTCACTCGCCGATTCACCTCAGAACCACTGGTTACTGGGTGGTAGACGCGTTCTCCGAGTTGGAGGAAAGAGAACTCGTCCTCCCTACCTCCGTTAGAGA
>PVKC010021524.1:0-18114 GCA_004027635.1 Crocidura indochinensis | reverse complement strand
TTGGGTCACACCCAGTGACGCTCAGGGGTTACTCCTGGCTATTCGCTCAGAAGTCGCTCCTGGCAGGCACGGGGGACCATATGGGGAACCGGGGGATCGAACCGCGGTCTGACCTAGGTTAGCACAAGGCAAGGCAGGCACCTTACCTTTAGCGCCACCGACAGGCCCCCAGGAACAGCTTTTTTAATAATAAAATCAAACAACTAATTAGATATTAAAACAATCAAAACTTGAAATAGATTGATATGTAATGCTGAAATAGATTGATATTTAATGCTGTTAATGAATTACTGTTAATTTTAAGGTATAATCTTGGCAGTGTGGTTATGTCTTTCACAGAAAATTTAGGATTATCTGCTACAATATTTACTAATGAAGTGAAGAGATGGGTGTTGAAACATTGTAAAACTGAAACTCAACCATCAGCAACATTCATCTCTATATCTATATCTATCTATATCTATCTATATGGTGATTCAATAAAAAAAATATTACCAGTGAACCCATTGTCTAATTTAATTTAATTAAAATACTAGAGAGAGGTGAACAGGTTAAAAATTGCCAATGAATTTATAACTTTTGGAGCTGGATATGGGTACATAAAAGTTCAATATTCTAATCTCTTTATACTACACTAGAATTTTCCAAAATGAAATTTACACCACAAATCTTCCATTTTGAATTGCCATCTATTAAGTAGTTAAACTGAAAGGCAGATTTAGCAAGTGGAATTCTCACTCTGGACAATAACTGGGTATTGGGATAAGATAATGTGATATTCACTGTACCCCTCCATTAACAATAATGCAAATCACAGTGTTTAAAATAAAGACAGAGAAGGGATTTAAATGCCTGCCCCAGAAGCAGGCAAGCGGGGAGGGGGACTGGGAACATTGGTAATGGGAAATTTCATGGGTGAAAGGTAGTATATATCGTAAGACTGAAATCATAAACAACTTTGTAATCACAGTGTTTAAATAAAAGGAAACATTTTAAAAAAGGATTTTCAAAAGTTTCCTTTATATCCTCTTCTGCTTGAAATGAAAAACTATTTAAAATAAACCAGATATTATTCTTCATTCTAAAAAATAAAGTGGGATTCTGTCATGACTTTCTACAAGCAGGTTTTTATGATGTGTATATACATATGTACATACATATCAAAATGCTAGAATAAAACACACCCAAATAATAACATTGGTTATCTTTCTGTGTCATACCTTTCATAATATCTTTTGTGAGACTTTTGCAAAGAGATATATATTAGTCTTAAAAAATGTGCAAGTTTACTAACTTTAGAAACATGAGTAGATGGCATTAATAATTAATACACAGAAATGAAAGGAGCAATGGATAGTACAAGGTAAGTGAAGAGAGCTTGAAAGAGTCAAATTATAAATGTCTGTTGATTCACAAAATGCATGCCATGACAAGAATATGAAGAATGCATGTTTGTGATCAGAAACAAAAATGAGTGTAACCACCTTTCACATAAAATGATGGATTGAACATATCAGCTTCTGGATATACTTTTTAAATGAAACCGAGAAAACTTACAGATTAATCTAGTTTAAAAAATAATACAAAGATCATTTTAGGAAAGTAAAAGGATTTTTGCCATGGTCAATTTTAAATAGGGGGTTATAATTTTCCAGGAGAAGCAATGGGAAGAATAGAAAGCCAGGAGTGGGTTCTGAATCAGTTACATTCAAGATGTAGATATCCCAAGATCATACTTGATTAGCATTGGGATTCATGTTCATTTCCTTTATTTGTTAAAGGATTGTCTACTTACATCTTTTCCAATAAGATCTCTCTGGTTCTCAATGACACCCCAAGGAGGGATTCCAACTGTCCAGATTTTTCTCAGGGACTGGGAGGAATGGGCTTTCAGGGCATCCCCAACATGTTTGGACACTCCTATGAATAACCAGTTTAGAAATCAAGTTTTAACTCATAAATCATGCAAAACAGATGACAGTTGGGAAAATACGAACAGACATGTATGTGCAAAAGTCCAGTTTTAGAGAAAATTGTTGGCATAATGGTACTGATTTCCTCTAATCCCTCTTGACTTCATTTTTGCCTACTGTTGAACTCTTTGTATGAGCAATTCTCTTTTGGTGATGTCTGCTTACAACATCATGCAGACCCTACTCTTACCTGACCAGACTATCCTATAATATTACCAATATTATCAATAATACCTTGATATTATTAGTATTTAAAATATTTTTCTGTATTCTCTACTGTCTGAGAAAAAATATCCACAAGTGTATTCTTTATTTTATTGGGATATTTAATTTTTCTTGTTTTTTGAACCACACCCTGTGGTGTTCAAAGGTTACTTCTGGCTTTGCACTTAGAAATTACTCATAGCAGGCTCAGGGGACCATATGGGATGTTGGAAATTGAACCCATGTTGGCTGTGTGCAAAAGTCCTACCCACTGTACTGCTCACTATACTATCACTCAGTACTTAACACTTTTATAATATAATAGGCAACTGTATTTAAATTCTTCCAATACTTGAGGTGCCTTTTTAAATGCTTTGCATATATTTATACTCTATGTAGTCAATTCCATAGACAAAGTTTGAGCACAAAGATGTTATACAAATTTCCTGATATTAGAAAAGACAAGATTAGTTATTTACAGAACATGAATTCTAGTATAATATATATATAATGTTTTTGTTTCCAAATGTGGTGTTCTGTTTAGAAGTGTGTAAAGCATATTTAAATTGCTTAAAGTTTAAATATACTTTTTAAAGCAAATTTAAGTAACCATAGAAGTGAACAAGAAATCACTTGTTTGTTTTTGTTCTGGGCCATATCTAAAAGTGCTCAGTGCTCTGCCATCAGCATCACTCCTGGTGGGCTTAGGAGATCATATGGGATTCTAGGGATTGAACCCAGATTGGTTGAATGCAAGGCAAATGCCCTCCTACTAAATTATCAGTCAGACTTCAAGAACTCACTTTTTTGAAGTACCCACCAATCCCCTCTCCCCACATCTTCACATCTTCCCTACAATCCACATCCTTCAGGAAAGCGAAACATTTACACAACTGATTGAAACACTGAAGAGACATTATCAACCAAAATGTATAGTTTATATTTGAGTTCACTCTTAGAGATGTACGTTCTATGGGTTTGGAAAAGTCTATAATGACATGTCTTCATCATTAGAATAGCATGCAGACTTCCTTAAGTATCCTCTCTCCAGGGGTCCTCAAACTTTTTAAACAGGGGCCCAGTTCACTGTCCCTCAGACAATTGGAGGGCCAGACTATAGTAAAAACAAAAATTACGAACAAATTCCTATGCACGCTGCATACATCTTATTTTGATGTGAAGAAACAAAATGGAACAAATATACAATATGTGGCCTGCGGGCCATAGTTTGAGGACCACTACTAGTATGCTCTTCCCATTAATTCTTCCTTCCCCTGACTCGTGTCAACCACTAATCTTTTTACTAATTCCATCGTTTTTCTTTTTCCAGAATGTTATATTGTTGAAAACATTGAGTCTTCAGTTTTTTTTAGATTGACTTAATCTAATTTATAATCAAAATACTGCACGCACCTTTTACTCTTACTATACTGTATAATATGTATATCATTAATACAGAAAAACAACTGTATTCTATATACACCCAATAACCTAAACTGTTTTCTCCTTTTCTGTCTTTTCTCTTTCAACCTATCTTTTACACTGCTTTTGAACCCATTTTCTGGAATTGGAGTTTCAGACCATAGGTACACATGAATATGAACTGTATCCATCTACTGTAGCAAAAGTTTAGATTGCATTGCTCAGGGAGAGTTAATGGCATTGTACTATTTTGGTAACTGCTGTATTTTTTCCAGGTCCCTCTATTGGCAATAAACAGCAGGAAAAGGGCCTGGGTGAGGTGTATATAAGGTAGGTTTATGATGCCTTCTCCTTCTTTACAGTCAGTAAAGAACACAGCCTGTGGTAAACACCAGGAGGCCAATAACTGTTGTTTTAAGTGCCCTACATGTGATCCCAATAAATACTGATCATTGAGTCCCTTTATAAAAGCAGATGTTACCACTCACTCCCCTTTTCATTGCTTGATATGAAACCTGGGTACATACATAATAAATTTTGCCATTAAAATATAGCCAAATCTGGGTTCTAGACTTGCTATAGGTCCCGTTATCTACTACCTGACATCCAGTCAGTGCCAAATCACATCTTCCTACAGATGCTTTTATACCCAGCAGCCACCCTGCTCCTGTACTGTCACCTCTTCAGAGAGTTTTTTTCCAGCCCTTCCCCCAAGACTAGTTCCAACCACTAAATCCTTCTAATATGCTCTCCAAACGCCCTCAGTTGAAAACTGTAGTTCATCTTCCTCATTCTTGCACTTACAAATTTTTTCTTTGTATCTCAAAAATGAAATGAAAAAAATGAAAAAGATAAAATAAAATAAAATAAAAGATGAGTCAGTCAGCATTGACTTTTGTTACTTAGTATCTGTTATAACTCATCCCTAACTCTATACCTATAATCTATCATATCCCTCCAAATGCTTTTAATTTCCTGGATTCTTTTTATAAATTATACATTAGGAAGTTACATTAGTGTTAAATCTTATTGTATTGATATACAAAATTCTAGACACTCAATTAATACACATATACATAGATATGTAATGTGTAAGTTCTCATATAGATAACTTCTTATATATAAATATGCAGAAGAAGGATGTCAAAATAAAAATAAAAATAGTGGGGACCAGAGCAATGGCACAAGTGGTAGGGCACCTAGGACAGACTGTGGTTTGATCCCCCAGCAACAAAGTTGCTAGTCCAGACACTACTTTTAAATGCATAGGCCATAAGGATGTGTGGCTATATAAGATCAGATGCCAATTAAAGAAGATCCAATGAAAAATGCCTCCTCTTCTCCCTCCTCTTCATCCTCTTCTTCCTCTTCCTCCTTTTCATCTCCTCCTCCTCTTCTCCCTCCTCTTTCCTCCTTTCCCTCCTCCTTTCTCCTCCTCCTCTTCTCCCTCCTCTTCATCCTCTCCTTCCTCTTCCTCCTCTTCATCTTCTCCACCTCTTCTCCCTTCTTTTCCTCCTCTCCTTCCTCCTTTTCTTTCCCTCCCCTCCTCCTCTTCGCCTTTCCCCCTCTTTTCTTCCTCCTCTTATCTTTCCTACAAAGAAAGAAAGAAAAAAGAGAAAAATGTCTCAATGTCTCAATTCATTTATTCATATTATCTATTTCACTAGTCTTCACAAAATATGTGATCCTTAACCTTGGCCAAAATATTTTAAAAAGAAAAGTAAAAAAGCATATAATGCAGTTATTTACCAAGAAATAAGGCAAAAAGACTTGGTCAAATCCACCTTCTTATCTCTACAAAACTTCTACCACCAACAACCCTTCCTTTTAAAACTAAAAATAAACTAAGTGCTCGGTTATAGACTTAGGACTCTGCCCCTTCACTTTCTTCCAAGAATGTGAAGCAATATTTTTCTGAATAAATTGTCCAGGAGGAACTATCAAGTTACTCATTATTAACAATCTCTTGCTCTAATTTTGCTTCTTTTTCCCCCAATAATTTGCTTCATTCTTATTTATTCAAAAGAATTTGCTAAATCAGTACATGTTGTAAAATACTTACGTTGATGTAAAGGCCCTATAAATAATCATTCTAACCTATCCTATAAAACAAAACAAATATACTTCTAGTGTTACTTTAACACAGTAGTTTAGAAATTAAGTAAGTAAAAATTAAGTCAGATAAAAATAAAGTTAGAGAGTACTTCAGGAGTGAGCTGGCATCTAACAGACATTCAAGAACAGTCAGCATTTAATAGGAAATTCTGATGAGGATCAGCTGCTTAAAATGAGTGTGGAGGTTGTGAAAATATTAAAAGTGAAATGTTCTTGAGCAGACAATAATCAAAACTTAATTAAAAACCAACTATGTTATGACTCCATGGTGTTTCTAGCAGCACTGTAGTGCAAAATTTTTAAGAAACCCTGGACTAGGGTACTTAAATCAAAAGAGGGAAAGAAGAATAGGTGGATAGTAGAAGAAGTAGAAGAAGAAAGGTGACTAGTAAATCAGTGAGAAAGAAGGGTTTAGGTCTCTGGTTCTTTCATTTTTTTCTCCCTATTTTTGTTTTGTTTATTTCGTTGTACTTGGGGCACATTTGGAAATGTTCAGATATTACTTCTGACTCTGCATTCAGTAGTTAGTCTCTGCAGTGCTCAGGATACCAAATGGAATACTGCAGATAAAAATCTGGGCCATGGGGGCTGGAGAGATAGCATGGAGGTAAGGCATTTGCCTTGCATGCAGAAGGACAGTGGTTCGAATCCCAGCATCCCATGTGGTCCCCCGAGCCTGTCAGGAGCAATTTCTGAGCATAGAGCCAGAAGTAACCCCTGAGCACTGCCGGGTGTGACCCAAAAACAAACAAACAAACAAGCAATTCTGAGCCAGCCATATGCAAAGTGAGTGGTCTTACTATTGCTCCACTTCCCTAGTATTCCTGGTTCTTTTTTTTTTCTGGTTTTTTTTGGGTCACACCCAGCAGTGCTCAGGGGTCACTCCTGGCTCCATGCTCAGAAATTGCTCCTGGCAGGCACAGGGGACCACATGGGGCACCGGGAATCGAACTGATGACCTTTTGCATGAAAGGCAAGTGCCTTACCTCCATGCTATCTCCCGGGCCCCTATTCCTGGTTCTTAACCTTTGCTGCATAGTGAACATTTTCAGAAGTTCTACTCTAGAAAAACTAGTCTAGTAAAAATTGCATCTGTTCTTTGTAAAGCTACCCTTTGTGATTCTTTAACATGTAGATAATTCATTAATTACCTGAAGAGCAAGATTAGTCATTCAGAAACTACAATACAAAGTTTTTGAATGTTAGCTTTCAAGGAGTATGTAACTCAGGGAAAGAAGCAGTGAGTGAAGTGCCACTTATGTAATTCAGTATCTCCTGTTACCCTATATAATCAATTCATTTGTTGTACCTTCCACTGATTTTCACTGACTTGACCATGGCTCCATAAGTGTAGTTAAATCTCATACCCATATACTAATGGTGCATAGATCCCAAGCCCTCTCTAAATTTGCCATGGTCCAACACTCATGAAAGACTATTTTCTTTGCCAGAATTTTACCCAAAGTAATGTTAAATGAGCATAATTGTCAAAGAAACAAGCATTCCAACTAAGGCAGATAGCCTTATTTATTTTCCAGATGTTTCATTCTTCATCTCTTTCCTTTATGCCAACACATGACACGGGGACTGTGCACAGCAGAGATTATATGACACTACTCGACTCAGTTAGAAAATGGAAGTATAGAAAAAGAGAGTCAAACAAGGGATTGTGTTTTACCAGTATTGATGCCTTCAGTTATTATCCATGCACCTGTTGTCTCTGCAGCTTTGACCAAACCTTGGCTAAAAATCTTTTTAAGTCTGGAGAGCATCTTAAAATTCTGGATGCCTCCATGGACAGAGATCACCAGCTTTGGCAGTTCCATCTTCCACTCCTTCAACATCAAATGTAACAGATGATCCAAATTTGTATCATAAGAAGTTCTAATATACTGGAAAACAGACATATAACATATGTATATAAAACAGTGGAAATACATGCCAGGAATGGAAACATTAAGTAAGCATAGAGCAAGGAAACGGAAGTGGCGAAAACTGGGAAGGAAGTGTCAGAAATGTATTTAAAGTTGATCTTCAGATAATTAAATATTTATTTTGAAAGGATTCCACACCCTCTGTAAGTTCCTTCTGGGAATCAAAAGACACCGTGGGAAGGCTTCCTTTGGTCTTAAGCATTCAGAAATGTTCTTTATATGGTATAAAGAGTCAAAAAAAACCTTCAAAATTGGAAAATACCAGTATTACAGCAAGCCTATTAAATATTTTTGAGAGGGATAAAGAGAAACTATGACATTTACCCTGCATAAGGCTGACCTGTGTTCTATTCCCAGCATTGCATATGTTCATCAAGCACCACCTGAGTGAAGAGCCAGGAGTAATCCCTGAGCACCACTAGGTGTGCCCCCAAAAAAGAACCCTAGAAAAGTTTTGAAAATAAGTAAAATAGAATTCTTTTTGGTTTTTGGATCACACCCGGCAGTGCTCAGGGGTTACTCCTGGCTCTATGCTCAGAAATTGCTCCTGGCAGGCTCGGGGGACCATATGGGATGCCAGGATTTGAACCACTGTTCTGTATGCTAGGCAAACGCCCTATCTCCATGCCATCTCTCAGGCCCAGTAAAATAGAAATTTTTACAAAAATTTTAAACCTACTTAACCATTTCACATATTTGTTTTATTTATTTGTTTGAGTCTTATTTGCATGTGAGCAATCAAAATCAACTTTAAATCATGCATGTTTGCCTCTGGCTATATTCCTGAGCATACTGCTGACTAAAGGTAAGAACAAAAGTACATGCTCTTCATTTATTATTGACTTTATATTCACCTTTTCCATTCTATATAAGAACTTCCCTAAAATCATTCTTTTTTTTTCCAAAAATAAACACTTTTCACAATAAACCCTTTGTTATCAATGTAACCAAAGAAAATAAGGTAATTACATGTTTCTAAACCAGCAGGTAATTGCAGTTTACAATTTCAAGAAATTTTAAGAAATTTCATCTTTTTAAAAAATAATCATAGGAGCCAGAGTACCAGTACAGTGGGTAAGGTGTTTGCGTAGCAACATCAACAGGGTGCAATCCCTTACATTTCATGGTCCCCGGTGCACTGCCAGGAGTTGTTCCTGAGTGAAGAGCTAGGAGTAAGCTCTCAGCACTCTCAGGTCTCATCCAAACAAAACAAAACAAAAATTATAATCCCATGTTTAAATAATTAAAATATTAAATATTAAAATGTCTGGTGTTGATGAGATAGCTCAAGTTGTAGGACTCAAGCTTAGTATGTGCAAGGTTCTAAGCTCCACCCTCATTTCACACCCTTCAACACTACTAGGTCTATTTCTGTAATCTCTGTGCATAACCGAGCCTGATCAATGCTGGTCCTTGCCAGGTCCAAGCCAGGACAAACTCCTCTAGGAATGACCTCAGGACCCTAATATTTTGGGGGGTCTTCGGGCCACAGCCGTTTGACACTCAGGGGTTACTCCTGGTTAAGTGCTCAGAAATTGCCCCTGGCTTGGAGGGACCATATGGGACACCATGAGATCGAACCACGGTCCTTCCGTGGCTAGCGCTTGTACCTCTAGCGCCACCTCGCTGGCCCCTAATGACATTTTTCTTTTTTCTTTTTGGTTTTTGGGTCACACCCGGCAGTGCTCAGGGGTTACTCCTGGCTCCATGCTCAGAAATTGCTCCTGGCAGGCACGGGGGACCATATGGGGCACCGGGATTCGAACCGATGACCTTTTGCATGAAAGGCAAACGCCTTACCTCCATGCTATCTCCCGGGCCCCTAATGACATATTTTTTAATTAGCCAAAAATACTAGAATTTTGGGCTGAAAGGTAGTACAGCAGGTAGGGCACTTGCCTTGCAGATAGCAAGTGACCCAGAGATCACCAGGATCTCATATGCCAAGCATTGCTAGGAGTGACTTCTGAGTACAGATCCAGCAGTATCTCCTGAGCATTGGTGGATATAACCAAAATCAAACAAAAATACTAGAATTCCAAGACATCAGTGTAGTTCAGTCATCACAGCATGTGAATTTTAGAAAAATATGAGGATAATTATATTACCAGTGAGAAGAAGGATTTGTTACTGCTTTATTACATATTCAAGTAGTAGGGGGAAAAGGAGAGCTGACCTTTGTGAAATGATTTATATTGCTCAGAATAATAAACAAAAGTGCAAGAGGCATGGTTTCTTCACCATCTTTCTCTTCATCTCTCCCAGATACCTATCTCTTTCAATACTCACACATAGTTCTCAGTAATATTTCAGGATTAACAACATTGACTAATTATATCAGAAGCAGCAGTTTCCCAAATCAACATTTGACTAGACTAAATTTTTTTTTGGGGGGGGGCCATACCTGGTGACGCTCAGGGGTTACTCCTGACTATTGGCTCAGAAGTCGCTCCGGACAGGCACGGGGGACCATATGGGGAACCAGGGGATGGAACCGTGGTCCGTCCTAGGTTAGCGCAGGCACCTTACCCCCAGCGCCACCACCCGGCCCCCTAGACTAAATGTTAATGACACTTTCCTTCCCCTTCGTCTCTGACTCCCACATCCAGAATCCCACTAGATTTACCGCCCCCCTCCCCAAACACACACATCCTTTGTGGAATAGAGAAATAAATAAGAATATGGTGGAGGAACTTGAATAATAGTCCTCACAAACTTCCCCACTGCTCAGTGTGAAAAAATGTAATTCCGGACTTAAACATAAAGCAAGAATTGTCTCTTCTAAGAATTCAAATAAAAGATATTCTGGCACAAAAGCTATAATGAGAGAGGGGCCAGAGCAGTGGTGCTAGAGATAAAGTGTCTGCCTTGCAAGCGCTAGCCTAGGATGGACTGCGGTTTGATCCCCTGGTGTCCCATATGGTCCCTCCAAGCCAGGGGCAATTTCTGAGTGCTTAGCTGACCTATTTATAGCTCCATGAAAATCAAGTGAAAAGTTAGAGACAAGAGAAAAACTGGTTAGAAATGTTTTCATTTCTTTTCTGAGCAGAACCCTTTACAAGAATATAGAAAGACCAAACAGCTACCAATTCTTAATTATTGCCGAAGCCATGCTTTAGCTAAAACATACTGCTTTGATGGGGCCAGAGAGAGAATACAGCAGTAGGGCATTTGCCTTTCATGCAGAAGGAGGGTGGTTTGAATCCCAGTATCCCATATGGTCCCCACAGCCTGCCGGGGGTGTTTTCTGAGCATAGAGCTAGGAGTAGCCCCTTAGCACTGCCGGGTATGAACCGAAAAAAAAAAAAAAACATTCTTCTTGGTAATCATTTTTTCTGCATTTTTTGTTTGTTTTTTGGGGGGGCCACAGATGGCCACACTCAGGGGTTATACAGGCTCTGTGCTGAGAAATCGCTCCTGGCAGTTTCTGGGGACCATGTGGGATGCCAGAAATCAAACCTGTCTGTCCCGGGTCAGCAGAATGCAAGTAAATGCTCTACCACTGTGCTGCTATTGCTCCAGTCCTAATTATTCTGCATTTCTTAAATTAAGGATAGCCTTTAGGCAACTATCTCAAAAGGCAGTAAGCCATTCTCTTCTTCGAAGCCAGAAGTTTGTGAAAATAGTTAGTCAAATAACAAATAGGCTCTGCCACACCTAGAAAGATACAATGCCTCTCAATAAAGTTAAGAATTGAGACATATGTGTCAATAAAAAATAGAACACCTTTTAAAACTTAGTCATGTGATCATACAGTTGCAGACATATAGTTAAGAGAAGTATGAAAGACTATTAAAAAATAAAACAACAGTAAAATAAAGGGGATTACTAGCAAACCTTAGAGTGGTAGATATGTTCTCCATCCTGAAAATTAATAGTACCAAAGGTATCTGTTGGGCTTTTCCTCGTGTGAGTTTCAACAGACCATTGCTCATTCCTATTAGCATTGGCAGTTGAGATGTTCCAGGCACAATCTACCCCAGGATGGTCTCCAATCAGTCGCCCACAGCAACACCTTCAATTAAGAATAAAAATAGATTTCAAAATAAAAAACAAAATTTCAGACTAGAATATGCATATTGTGTTTCTACAGTTCTGTAGGGTAAAGTATAGGTGCCCTAGACTGACAACTTTAAAACTTCAGATTAAAATTTATGTTAAATTCATAAAATCAGATTGTTTTCTTTAGAGCTGTTTTCTTTACAACAAGTAGAGCACTGACCTTGCACATGGCTAATCCATGTTGGAGCCCAGCACCCCACCAGAGTCCTGACTGCAGAACCATGAGTAAGCCCTGAATACTTCCTCATGTGCATACACACACACACACACACACACACACACACACACACACACACACACAAAAGCAAAAAACAAAAACAAGAACAGACTATCTTTTGACAATAGAATCATGCCCAGTGGTTCTCACCCTATGCTGTAGACTACAATCATTTGAAGAAAAAATTTTAAGCATATTAAACCTCTAGTACACCCATATCCATAAACTGGAAGCAAACCCAGTGCCCATCCAGGACACTGACCAAATAAGCAATTGTATCAAATATACAATTGATAATATTCAGTCTTAAAAAGGCTAGAAAAACACTATGACATGAAGCTCAAAAGAGTATGCTATAGTAAAGTAATTCCACAAATAGACTATATAATTTCATGTAAATGATATATCTAGATTAATCAACTACAAAGAGCTAGAAAGTAGAATAGTGGTTGGCTAGGGTGGGAAGAAGAGGATACAGGGAGTTATTTATTAATTTATAGGCATAGAGTCAGTTTTTCAGAAAGAAAATTATCTGCAGATACACTGAAAATATTGTTAATATATTTGCCAATACTGAACCATTTAGAAATAATCAGTATAGTTAAAAAAAACTCCAAACTGTAATTTTTAAACACATTTAATTTGTTTTATGTCATTTATACCTCAATAAAGCCATTAAAAATAAGCAAAAATCTCCAACATACATTACTTAAGAAGAGTAAAAAATATTCTCATAATAAATGTAATATTCACATTAAAAGGAAGAAATGTTAATGGGGAATCTAATTTTAAGAAATTTGTAAATGTAGAATTAGCATGATAAAAGTGCTGTGAAATGGACTTGATGACAAAAACAGCATATAAAGAGTAATCTATATAGGGGCCCGGAAGATAGCATGGAGGTAAGGCGTTTGCCTTTCATGCAAAAGGTCATCGGTTCGAATCCCAGTGCCCCATATGGTCCCCCATACCTGCCAGGAGCAATTTCTGAGCATGGAGCCAGGAGTAAACTCTGAGCACTGCCAGGTGTGATCCAAAAAAAAAAACAAACAAAAAAAAGTAATCTATAGAATCAAAGACTCTAAAGAGTCCACAAAAAGGCTGCTAGAAACAGTAAACCATTGCAGCAAAGTGACCGGCTACAAAGTCAATACTCAAAAGACAGTTGCATTCCTTTACACAAATAACAACTCAGAGGTGAAAGAGAGAAAAAGTCTATCCCATTTAAAATAGTGTCCAAAAATATCAAGTACTTATGAATCAATCTGATAAAAGAAGTGAGAGACTGGTACGACAAAATTTTCAAAACACTTAAAACAGAAATTGAAGAAGACCTAAGGAAATGGAAAAACATTTCATGGTCATGGATTGGAAAAAATCAACATGACCATGTTACCTAAACTACTATATATATTAGATGCAATTCTTCAAGGACTTATAACAATTATAAAGTTTATGCAGAACCACAAGAACTAGCCAAATCCATATCGGAAAACAAGAAACTGTGAGACATCTCATTATATAACTTGAAACTACTACAAAATCATAGTGATTAAAAAAAACTATGATATTAGAACAGACATCAGACCAATGGTTCAGGATAAAATATCCAGTGACAAACCCTCAAGTATATGGTCAATTAATCTCTGACAAAGAAGCCAAGTACTGAAATAGATTAAAGACAGTCTCTTCAACAAATGATGTTGGAATACTTGGATAATCACATGTAAAAAATTAAAGAATAGCCCAAATATCACACCTTACACAAAAGTCAATCAAAGTGGATTAAAGATCTTGAGATTAGAATCAAAACCATAAAGTTCATTGAAGAAAACATAGGCAAACTTGGACCTAAAGACATCTTCAATAATAGGATGCCAATGACAATAGCTATAGCACCAAACCTATATAAATGGAACTACATCAAACTAAAACTTCTCTCTATGGCAAAAGAGTTACATACTAAATTTAGAAAACAGCTAACTGAATGGGAGAAAAATTTCACACTCATAACTTATGATAAAGTTTTGCTACCTATAATGTACAAAGTATTCACAAAAGTTAATTCCACAAAACTTACAAGCCCTATCCAAAATTGGAGAGAGGAAATGAACTCTGAGAAAGATCAAAAGATGACCAATTGGGTACCTGAAAAATGGTCATCATCATTTATCATTAGGGAAATCCAAATCAACACAACAATGAAATATCATCTTACACCAGTGAGGATAGCACATTTCAAAAATACAGGGACAATCTCTGTTGGTGGGGATGTGGTGATAAAGGAACTCTTATCCACTGCTGGTGGAAATGCTGACTGTCCCTACCTTTATGGAAAACAGTATGGAGGATTTTCAGTAAACTCAAAATTGAGCTGTCAGATGACCCAGCAGTTCAACTTTGGGTATCTAGCCTCAGGACAAAAAAAATTTCATTCAAAATGATTGTTATTCATTG
Source organism: Crocidura indochinensis (assembly GCA_004027635.1). NCBI lineage: Eukaryota > Metazoa > Chordata > Mammalia > Eulipotyphla > Soricidae > Crocidura > Crocidura indochinensis. Next base: position 3,730 of record PVKC010021524.1, on the reverse strand, counting down.
CAGCACTCAGTACAAAAGCTAAGACTTGGAATCAACCTAGATGTCCAACATGACAAGTGTACCATGGAGATCATCAATAGAATACTACATAGCTGTAAAGAACAATGCAAGCATGCAATTTGCTGAAATATGGATGGAACTGGAAGATATTATGATAAATGAAGAAGCCAAAAGAAGATGGATACAGAATTATATAACTTATATGTAGTATTTAGAATAACTACATGAAGAAATGCAATGATCTAAATGGAGTTGTCTCAAACACCCTTGAAATTAGAGTACTCTAATAGTGAGGAAAAGGAAAGAACGTGAGTGGAACAGAAACACAAATATGAAAGGTTGGGGGCAGGGGCTAAGAGGTCTGAGGTGCATTGATGGTGTTAAAAAGAGATAGAACTAAATATGCAAGCCAAAATCAACAACAATGAAATCAAGAAATTCAAACTTGAATATCTAAACTTCAAAAGGGCCTATTATGCTGGCATGCACTCAGGGAACATTGGTGGGGGGAGATCGACACTGGCCCTGATTTACTGTATGTCTGAAACCCAACTATGAAGGACTTTGTAAATCACACTGGTTTCAATAAAATAAAATTAAATAAAAAAGTAATTTATATAATATCTTAAATGAGAAAAGTTTACTAAATGTTCTTATAAATATGCAATTTTGAAGGCTAATTTTCAAAGCCAGTATTCCTACTATTTATTAACCTTAACAAGCACATAAAATATTCAAATCTTTGTAGAACCAAAACTATAAAAATGAAATTATAAACTGCATTTAAACTGAAATTTAATTATAAACTGAAAATAAAGCTGAAATTTCAATAGTCATATTTATAAAAAGAAGCATAACTGATGAATTTGGAATATTCAGAAGAATAAATATTGAATACATAATTATTTTAGATTTACATTGAAAAACTTTCATATCATAGAGTAATAACATCATCTACATTAAGGAATTTAAAAGATATAACAGGAGTTAAAGGGTTTGCCTTGCATTTGACTGACCCAGGTTCAGTCCTCAGCACCAGATAGAATTCCGGAGCTCTTCTAGGAGTGCAAGGCAAACGCCCCTACCACTGTGCCATTGCTACATCCCCTGAAATTTTTTTTGCCTACAATCTTAGTAACAGCATAATCTATAACAATTATTTTTTGACCTTTGTGCCCATTCTCAGAGCTCCTAAAAGTCTTAAGATTTCCAAAGTGATGATAAAAACAATAAAGCTACTAGAAGTTCAATCCATTGCAAAGAGCCAATGATTCAGTCAAGTATGCCTATTTTAGGAAGTTTCTTAAGAAGCTTAAAGGACAGAGTTCAGAGAGCTCTTAGATTAAATAAACATAGAAACAAATAAACAAAAAGGCAGAATTACTGGGAAAACAGCCACCCAGAAGAGATCATGCATGAAAATTGCCTCTTTATATATACTTTGACCTGTACTTTTTCACCTGGCTATTTGTCTGTGTCCCGTGTAAAATCCTTTATAATGAATTGGTAAACCGAATCAAATATTTCTCACAATTCAGTGAACCCTTCTATCAAATAAATCAAACCAAAGAAGGGAGTTATAAGTGTCTTGATCTGAAGCCCATTAACAAGAAATACAGGTGGCAATTTGGACTTAGAAACAAAGTGTGACAGAACTGCGTAGTAGTTAATATATGATATTTCCATTTTTAGTTTTAAAAATTGAGTTTATACTTGGAAATATTAAAGACTAAATGCACACCAGAATTGGTATCATATTTAGAGCTTGGAATCCACATGTATACAAAGTTAACAGTGCTGTATGTGAATAGAGATGTTCATAAGATATTAAAATAAAATCTGAATGCTTAAATGTATTTTGAATGTAGAAGGTTTTTCCAAGGTTCTTGGTTATTTTCTTTCTTTGGTAATTCATATAATCTACTGTATTCATATAAGCATGCTCCTTCAAAAATATCTCACAATTCCCCCTATGTATTTTCAAACTACAGAGGGAGGCTTCAGTTGGACTCAGAAGACCCCACATGCCAGGACTTCTGTTACTTTTCTAATGGGATGGCAGGGAATCTGGGCAGACAGTTGACCAAAGGCCTCCTGGGCTGACCACTTAGTCCAGGGGACTAAGATCCCCCCACACCAGACTGGCCTTCAGGGCCAGACCTGGCAACTCGGGCCCTGGGGGGGGAGAGGAGAGGAGGGAAACTCCTCCCCTATGCATACTGGACCCCCTGCAGGGGTGTCTTTTCTTACTTATACTCATTTTCAAAACAAATATACTTTTTAAGCATTATCTGAAAATGTTCTTTATTCTAAACTGTTTCTAGGAAAGGAAATGGAATGCCCAAGATTTGGATGATAAGACTCAAATAGATCTTTAAAGTCAGTCTTTATGTGAACGTGACTTTCCATACTGACTCCGAGCTGAAATCATAAACAATTCATCTATGTATTGTATATAGTCCCTATCATGTATTGCCTCTCCTCCACCCCTGTATCTCTTCTATCCCCTCATCTCCCAACCCTGATCCGTTATCTTCCCCTAATTTAACCCTCTTTACCCTCAGTTCCTAACTTGGTAGGCACCAAAACTGACCTCCTGCCCCAAAAGACCACCATCCAGCTCCTCAGTGAAAGACACCCCCTAGGTCCCCGATCTCATGCCTTGGCAAAGAACTACAACCAACACACCTGCTGACTCATGCTTTATGATCCCTCTCACCCTCACCAAATCATGGACTGTTGCACGATACAGGAATCAGCTTCAGCAAAAACCCCAGCTCAAGGACACTATAGAGTTCCGTAATGCCACAAAACATGTCCCAAACTCAACTCCAAAGCCTGTGATATGAAAAAGTACCTTGGCTTTCACTCCCCACAAGAATATATCAAAAGACCTAATTGGGAGACTTATATTACTTATGGAAGCTTAATACCTGTACAATAATGCATCTTAAGATGTGTATTCCTAAATATACAGGTAGCCTCTTCCCTCACTTGTTTTCTTTGAATACCTTTTTTTAAACTCAGTTTTATTTATCGGTTCTATTTTAATATACATATTTCTCTATCCTTACCATTTTCAGTGCTGCTTGGTACAAAAAGCCGTGCCTGGGATAAAAGCTCAGATCAAAACCAGACCACAGAGACTGTGTGTGCAGCCTATCATCCTTACCCAGAATAGCACCAGCAATACATTATGACACCATATGTTTTTGTATGGGCACAGTAAAAAATAGGAAACCATAGACACAGAAACAAGATCTTATCTTCTAGGGATAAGAGCTCACACTTTTTATAACACAAGGGTGCCTCCCATCCTGTACATGTGTCATGTAGTTACAACTAAGTCTCCAGGAGATTAGACAGTGTTAGTCCAATCCCAAACCCCAGATCCCAGACGTAGAACTGATACAGCTCCGGGCAACAACACAAGGAACTAAGCTCCATTGGGAGATTTATAATACCGCTCTGGCACCAACTTGTGCCAGTTTTGATATGACAATGAGGAAATGACAACTTGACCTAAGACCAGGTTGTCCTATCACATCACCTAACACTCAATGGAAATCAGAAGATGTATAGTCCTATGAACTGTGAAAAATAAGAACATCAACTACAGAAAACTGATTTTGACAACCATGACTGGAGAGAGAGAACTTACCTTGGGAACAATAAGGAAAACCCTACCTTAGGCCCAGGACTCTTATAAAAAAAAAAAAAAAAAAAAAAA
>PVKC010021523.1:0-18137 GCA_004027635.1 Crocidura indochinensis | reverse complement strand
GCCTCTTGGCCCGGCCTAGGGTGGGGGCTATCAGACCTGAGTCACCCGACCCCCATCTTCCTCTTTTCCGGATCTCCAGGTGAGCTCCTGGGAGGACCTTATGGGGCACCCTGGGTTTTCCCCACTTCCAGACCGGCTCCACAGACTGGCTTAGGGGTGGGGCTCGAACTCCTGTTCTTAGGGCCTGGGAGGATCTTCCTCCCTTCCTGGAGCAGGATTCTCAGCCGGCACGGGCTGGCCTTTGGCAGACCTCCGTATGTGCCAGAGGTCTCTTGGCCCGGCCTAGGGTGGGGACTCTCGGACCTGGGTCACCCGACCCCCGTCTTCCTCTTTCCTCCGGATCTCCAGGTGAGCTCCTGGGAGGACCTTATGGGGCACCCTGGGTTTTCCCCACTTCCAAACCACTGTTTGGTTATGTGGTGGAGTTTGATCTGGGGGGTGACAGATAGCTGCTCAGCTATACTCAGGCTGTCACTGTCATACCAGTCTATTTTTGCAAACCGCGTGGGGGCAGAGGCCCCCGCGCGAGCCTGTGCTCCTCCCAACTATCAGTACCCCAGGTTTACCCTTCTTAACTTCAGTAACACACAGTTCTAATCTCAGAGCAAAGACATACAGTGGATCTAACAATCTCAGAACTATTTTGAAGGACATGAATTGAACACATATTGAACACATATATCTTCTGAATATTTTATGCGTACATTCTTTAACAGCTATAACTCTCTCTATATATTTCTGCCATGGTGTCTCTTTCCACTTTTCATCTTGTCTTTTCTTTGTACGCTGTTCAGTAAGGATTGTTGGTGGTAATGTCCCTCAGTTTATTGCCTATGGTTGAACTATGTCATGGAGATTGCTGGTCTTGTTCCTATTGCCTCCAAGATGCCACAATAACGGTATATGGCATTGATCCTTGTTTGCATAGACACATTAAAATGGGAAAACAGTATACATATAGACAAGTTCTTATCTAATAGAGGTAGGAACACACAAATCTCATTATAATGTACCTTACACCCTGAACATTAATATAATGACCTGGCACAGGCCTCAGAAGAATGGGCATCCTCCATTCACGCCAGAACTAGGCAAAACATCCAAAACATCCAAGGTCTTTTATAGCAACATCTGGAAGCAATCCTCTACCAGGAAAGACACTACCAAGGTCTGACATCGATCTCCTAAATAGAGACTTTCGTTAACACTGAGAAGATTTGACAACAACAATGACCTGCTCTACAGGACATGGTTCTCTCTATTGCCCCTTCAGTGTGAGGTGAGCATCAGAGAGCATGCTCTGCACCATCCTGACTTCAATATGGGATATGTATACTCAAGGATCTTTAATACAGAAGCATGATACCAATAACAGAAACTATGTGAGGAATGGAGGTGTATTGCCACTACAGACGATGACTTGGATTGGACAAACTAATTTGTCTGGAGCCTAGAGTCGGTCCTGTGCCAGGAAACTTCAGGGGTAGGGTCTCCTTGTATGTAGACAATAATTTTTCTATCCATGTCCCTTATATTTTGGTGGGCCTATGCAAACAAATGCCACTCTAACACTGTTTTTTACTATGTTCCCTTGACTCCAATCCCTAAGAAAAACAATCCACTAAAACATTGGGGTTAACTTAAACTAGTATACATATGCATGGAACTAGATAAATGTACTTTGCCCTCAATGTTTAAGGAGTTACATAAGTCTAATATATTTAGATTATATTGTGTGCTGCTAAGAAACAGTATGTATTACAACTGGGAATTTGAGGGACAAAGTAATTGTATTGTACATGGGTTCGCCTTTGTTTTTCTTAATGCTCTTTGGCTGAAAGTTCAAGGCTGGGATATCATCGATGGGACTACCGAGAATTCTGTTTATGGGTGATTGTGCTTCCACTGTAACTTTACCCTGCCCTCTTTCTTTGCATCTTTGTTGTCATAATTAAAATAAAAAAATTAAAAAAAAGAAACACTTGTTACATAGGCTACATTGTTATATAGGCTACATCGCCTCTATAATATTCCCAGTTTGACTGACTACTTCTACCAGAAACATAAGAAACACTTTAACTGGTAATATCTTTTAAGACATAACTGCAAGTTGGTAGAAGAATTTGGTAAGTTTATAAAAGCCTGGTGAGAAAGACAACACAGATATATCAACCCAAATATCTTCAAGATGACCACTGGAAAGATAAATATTCAATTTTCAGAGTCAGTCAGCAGTCAATATGAACTACTTCTATTCTTGAAGGAAGTTCTTTATCAGTACTTGATCAAAACTGATATACAAATTAAACATATAGAAGAAAATAAAGATCATCTTGTTGATTTAAAAGTCATAAAACAACCGTGACAGGGATATAAGCAGTTTAATAAGTCTATTGTTACACTTTTCAAAGATCAGCTTTAGTCTAAATTTCAATGCCTCATCTGCCACCAGAAATCTAAATCATTAGCGATCTTATTAGAGATCTCTAAATTATTAGAGATAATATACCCTTGACATCTACAGATAAATGCATGTTGCAAGATTTCCTTAAAGTTATTTTTAAAGAAGAAATAAAAGACAATAATAAGGTTTATTGCAGCCATGGTGACACGTAGCAGGATTCCTTAAAAAGGACAGAATTTTGGAGACTACCACCTATGCTCTTAATACACTTGAAATGCGGGTTGGAGAGATAGCACAGCGGTAAGGCATTTGCCTTGCACGTGGCCAACACAGGACAGACCCTGGTTCTAATTCCAGCATCCAATATGGTCCCCTAAACCTACCAGGAGAGACTTCTGAGCTCAGAGCCAGAAGTAATCCCTGACTACTGCCAGGTGTGACACGATACACTAAAATGTTCATTATTATAATGTTTCATTGTCTTAATTTATATTGCATTGTTTATGTTAATATAAATGTTTCCTTTAATAGTGATCTATTGAGATAAATTTGAATACCCTACTTTTACATTACAGTGATATTTTTTGTTGGTCTCCTTATGCATCTCTCATTGTGATGCCTTAACAATTATTATGTCATTCATATTCTTATGAACTTTTCTGCCTATATCCTTCTTCTCTATTTATTTTTATATATAAATCTTTACACCCCATGTCAGTAGTGCAATATTTCCACCACCAATTCCCCCATGCCCATCCCTGCCTGTATTAGCAACAGGCATTCTACTTTTCTCATTCTTTAACATTGTCATGGTAGTTGTTAGTGTAGTTATTTCCCTAACATCATTCACCACTCTTTGTGGAGATCTTCAAATAGTAAGCTGGTCATTCAGGCCTTTCCAGCCCTTAAAACTACGTCTCTGGGATGTAGTGCAGTAATGTCTTTAATTTTTCTTAAAAACCCATAGATGAGTGAGACTACTCTGTGTATATCTCGCTTCCCCTGACTTATTTTACTCAGAATAATAGATTACATGTATATCATTGTATAGGAAAATTTCATGACTTCAGTTTTCCTGGTGGCTGAATTACATTCCACTGTATATTCTTTAGCCATTCATCGGTCGAAGGGCATCTTGGTTGCTTCCAGAGTCTGGATATTGTAAATAGCGTCGCAATGGATATAGGTGTGAGGAAGGGATTTTTGTATTGTATTTTTGGGTTCCTGGATTATATACATAAGAGTAGATTAGCTGGATCATATGGAAGTTAAATTTCCAGTTTTTTGAGGAATTGCCATATTGTTTCCCATAAAGGTTGGTCTAGACAACATTCCCACCAGCAGTGAATAAGAGTTTCTTTTTCTCCACATTCCTTCCAGCACTGATTGTTCTATTTTTTTGATGTGTGCCAGTCTCAGTGGTGTGAGATGAAACCTTATTGTAGTTTTTATTTGCATCTCCCTGATTGTGATGTAGAACATTTTTTCATTTGTCTTTTGGCCATTTGTATTTCTTCTTGAGGAAATGTCTGTTCATTTATTCGCCCAATTTTTAATGGGGTCATATGTTTTTTTCTTACTAAGTTTAATCAGCAGCTGGTATATTTTTATATTAGCCCCTTGTCTGATGGGTATTGAAAAGATAATTTTTTGCATTTGCATGTGGATGGCTTTTGTATCTTAGGGAATATTTCCTTTGAGGTGCAGAAACTTCTCAGCTTAATATATTCCCTTCATTTTATCTTTGCTTCCACTTGCTCAGAGAGTGATGTTTTCTCCTTGAAGATACCTGTAGTCTCAATGTCATATAGTGTTTTACCTGTGTATTGTTCTGTATACCTTATAGCTTTAGGCATGTTATCAAGGTTTTTGATTCATTTAGATTTTACCTCTGTGTATAGTGTTAGATGGTGTCTGAGTTCACTTTTTTGCAAGTGCTAACTAGTTGAGCTAATACCACTTGTTGAAGAGGCTTTCCCTGCTCCATTTAGGATTTCTTGATCCTTTATCAAAAACTAGATGATTGTATGTCTCGGGAACATTCTCTGAGTATTTGAGCCTATTCCACTGATCTGAAGGTCTTTCTTTATTCCAATACTATGCTGTTTTGATAACTATTGTTCTGTAGTGCAATTTAAAATTGGGGAACATAGCGCATTCCATTTCTTAAGGAATGCTTTAGCTTTTCGTGTGTGTTTATTATTCCAAATGAATTTCAGAAGTGCTTGATCCACTTCTTTGAAAAATGTAATGGGGGCCGGGACTACTGGCTCTCTGACGCTGCTGCCACTGACACCACCGAGGTTCCCGCAGCCCCGAGTCCCTCACCATGCACGAAATTGTGTATCTGCAAGCCGGGGAACCATTGAGGCCAAGTTCCGGGAGGTCATCAGTGATGAACACGGCATTGACCCCATGAGCACATACCACGGGGACAGCGACTTGAAGCTGGAGAGAATCAACGTTTACTACAAAGAGGCCACAGGAGGAAATTATGTCCCGTGAGCTGTGCTGGTGGACCTGGAACCCAGAACCATGGATTCCGAGCATTCTGGACCTTTCTGTCAGATCTTCCAACCTGATAACTTTGTATTTGGCCAGTCAGGAGCAGGCAACAACTGGGCCAAGGGCCACTACATGGACAGCGTGGAGCTGGTGAATGCCATCCTGGACGTGATGAGGAAGGAGGCGGAGAGCTGCGACTGCCTGCAGGGCTTCCAGCTCACCCACTCCCTGGGTGGGGGTACCGGCGGGCATGGGCACCCATCTCATCAGTAAGATACGCGAAGAGTTCCCCAATAGCATCATGAACACCTTCAGCGTGGTGCCATCCCCCAAGGTGTCTGACATGGTGGTGGAGAACTACAAGGCCACCTTGTCGTGTACCAGCTGGTGGAGAACACAGACGAAACCTACTACATCCACAACGAAGCCCTGTACGACATTTGCTTCCACACCCTCAAACTCACCACCCCACCTACCTAGGGGGACCTCAACCACCTGGTGTCGGCCACCATGAGCGGTGTGAACACCTTCCTGTGCTTCCTGGGCCAGCTGGCAAGCTGGCCATCAACATGGTGCCCTTCCCCTGCCTGCACTTCTTCATGCAGCTTCGTGCTCCTGACCAGCTGGGGCAGCCAGCAGTACAGGGCCCTATTGGTGCTCAAGCTCACGCAGCACATGTTCTACGCCAAGAACATGGTGGCCACCAGCGACTCACGCCACTGCCACTACCTTACGGTAGCCGCCAGCAGCCACATATCCATGAAGGAGGTGGATGAGCAGATGCTGAGCATGCAAAGCAAGAACAGCAGCTACTTGGTCGAGTTGATCCCCAACAACGTCAAGACTGCTGTGTGCGACATCCAGCCCCAGGGCCTGAAGATGGCAGCTACCTTTATTGGCAACAGCACGGCCACCCAGGAACTCTTCAAGCGCATCTGCATCTCGGAGAAGTTCATGGCCACCGCAAGGCCTTCCTGCACTGGTACACGGGCTTGGGCATGGACGAGATGGAGTTCACCAAGGTCAAGAGCAACATGAACGACCTGGTGTCCGAGTACCAGCAGTACCAGGATGCCACCACCAAGGAGGGCGAGTTTGAGGAGGAGACAGATAAAGAAGTGGCTTAGGAGAGAGACCTTGCTAGCTGCATGTTTTGAGCCTCCCCCCTTTGCACCCCGAATCCAACCTGCCAGCTCTCCCAGTTCTTGGCACCCTGACTTTGAAATCCCCCAAACCCCGTGTACAATGATCTAGGCATGGGCTTCTCCCCCCTAGTCTAATTCTAGTGGCCCTAGAATTAGGACAGAGACCCTCTTTTCTTTTCCCAACCAGTTCCCAGATTTTCCCCCACATGCCAGAGATCTCACCTCTCCCTTTGCCCTCATGAATTCTTCTCCCACCCCCAAAGTTGGCACCCCCTTAGCTCTTAGTAACCTTGGCTTTCTAGAGAGAAAGAGAGAGATGCTGTGGGTGTTCAAGAGTCAAAATAGAGGAGAAGGTCTTGGAGAATTGCAGAAGTAGATAAGAAGGCAAACCCACCACTCCTCTTGTTTTACCTTCAATAAAGAAACAGTCGCCCCCGAAAAAAAAAAAAAAAGAAAAAAAAAGAAAAAAAAGATAGAAAAATGTAATGGGTATCTTGAGAGGGATTGTATTAAATCTTTAAAATGCTTTGAAGAGTATTGCCATTTTAATGATATTATTACTGAAATCTATGAGCAGGTTAGGTCTCCATTTCCTTGTGTTTTCCCTTATTTTTTGAAGCAGCTTTTTTTAGTTTTCTTTTAATAGGTCCTTCAATTCCTTAGTTAAGTTGACCCAATATATTTGAGTTTGTGGGGCACTAATGTGAATGGAATTTTTTTCAACAAGTTAATTTTATTCATTCTTTATTTAAAAATTTTGATTACATATATGGTTGTGATTAGGTTTCGGTCATGTAAAGAACACCCCATTCACCAGTGCAATATTCCCACCACCAATGTCCAAAGTCTCCCTCTGCCCAACCCACCCATACGTGTACTCCAGACAGGCTTTCCAGTTCTCTCATTCATTCACGTGATTATGGTAATTATCTGTGTTGTTATTTCTATAACAACACTCACCAATCTTTGTGGTGAGCTTTATGAAGTGAGCTGGAAGTTCCAGCCCTCCTCTCATTGTCTCTGATGATTATTGCAAAAATGACTTTTATTTTCTTTAATAGCCATAGATGAGTGAGACTATTCTGCATCTCTCACTCCCTCTGACATTTCACTCAGCATGGTAGATTCCACGTATATCCTTGTATGGAAAAATTCATGACTTCATTTCTCCTGACAGCAGCGTAATACTCCATTGTGTATATGTACCACAGTTTATTTAGCCATTCGTATGTTGAAGGGCAACTTGGTTGTTTCCAGAGGCTGGCTATTGTGAATAGTGCTACAATAAATATAGTTGTGAGGAAGGGTTTTTGTATTGTGTTCGTGTGTTCTTAGGTTATATCCCTAGGAGTGGAATAGCTGGGTCGAATGGAAGCTCAATATCCAGATTATGGAGGAATCTCCATATTGTTTTCCATAGAGGTAGGACTAGACAGCATTCCCACCAGCAGTAGATAAGAGTTCCTTTCTCTCAACATCCACACCAGCAGTGATTATTCTCATTTTTTGTGATGTGTGCCAATCTCTGTGATGTGAGGTGGTATCTCATCATTGTTTTGATTTGCATCTCCCTGATGAGTAGTGATGAGGAGAATATTTTCATGTGCCGTTTGGCCATTTTATTTCTATTTTATCAAAGTGTCTATTCATTTCTTCTCCCCATTTTTAATGGGGTTAGATTTTTTTTCTTGTAAAGTTCTTTCAGTGTCCTGTATATTTTAGGTATTAGCCCCTTATCTGATGAGTGTTGGGTGAATAGTTTCTCCTACTTGGTGGGTGACTCTTGTATCCTGGGCACTATTTCTTTTGAGGTGCAGAAGCTTCTCAGTTTAATGTATTCCCATCTGTTGATCTTTGCATCCACTTGTTTGGAAAGTACCGTTTCCTCCTTGAAGATGCCTTTAATCTCAATGTCACGGAGTGTTTTACCGATGTGTTGTTTTATATACCTTATGGTCTCAGGTCTGATATCAAGGTCTTTATTCCATTTGGATTTTACTTTTGTACATAATGTTAACTGGGGGTCGATGTTCGCTTTTTTGCAAGTGACTAACTAGTTCTGCCATCACCACCTGTTGAAGAGGTTTTCCCTGTTCCACTTAGGATTTCTTGCTCCTTTTTCAAATTTAGGTAATTGTATGTCTGGGGGACAATGTCTGAGAAGTCAAGCCTATTCCACTGATCTGAGGGTCTGTCTTTATTCCAATACCATGCTGTTTTGATAACTATAGCTTTGTAGTGCAGTTTATAGTTGGGGAAAATAATGCCTCCCATTTTCCTTTTCCCTAGGAGTTCATTAGCAATTCGAGGGTGTTTATTGTTCCAGATAAACTTCATTAGTGTTTGATCCACTTCTTTGAAAAATGTCATGGGTATCTTTACAGGGATTCCATTAAATCTGTATAATGGTTTCGGGAGTATTGCCATTTTAATGATGTTAATTCTGCCAATCCAGGAGCAGGGTATGTGTTTCCATTTCCGTGTGTCCTCTCTTATTTCTTGGAGCATGGCTTTGCATTTTTCTTTGTATAGGTCCTTCACGTCTTTGGTCAAGCTGACTCCAAGATATTTGAGTTTGTGTGGTACTATTGTGAATGGAATTGTCTTCTTGACTTCCTTCTCTTCCCTATCATTATTGGTTATAAAAAGGCCATTGATTTCTGTGTGTTACTTTTGTAGCCTGCCACCTTGCTATATAAGTCTATTTTTTCTTGAAGCTTTTTGGTAGAGTCTTAAGGGTTTTCTAAGTAGAGTATCATGTCGTCTACAAATAGTGAGAGCTTGACTTCTTCCTTTCCTATCTGACTTTCCTTGATATCTTTTTCTTGCCTGATCACTAAAGGAAGAAAATCCATTCCTATGTTAAAGAGGAGTGGTGAGAGCGGACAGCCTTGTCTTGTACCAGAATTTAGGTAAAAGGCTTTTAGTTTTTCTCCATTAAGGTTAATATTTTCCATTGGCTTTTGGTAGGTGGCTTCAACTACATTAAGAAAGATTCCTTTCATTCCCATCTTGCTGACAGTTTTGATCATGAATGGGTGTTGGACCTTATCAAATGCTTTTTCTGCATCTTTTGATATGATCATGTCATTTTTATTTTTCTTCTTGTTGATGTTGTGTATGATGTTGATAGATTTACAGATGTTAAACCATCCTTGCATTCCTGGGATGAAATCTACTTGTTTGTAGTATATGATCTTCTTGATGATGCATTGGATCCTATTTACCAGGATTTTATTGAAGATCTTTGCATCAGCGTTCATCGGGAATATTGGTCTGTCATTTTCTTTTTTGGCAGCATCTCTGTCAGGTTTTGGTATCAACGTGACTTTGGCTTCATAAAAGCTGTTTGGGAATGTTCCAATTTTTAAATTTCATGGAAGAGCCTGGCTAGGATTGGTAGTAGCTCCTCTTGAAAGATTTGAAAAAATTCATTAGGAAATCATTCTGGACCTGGGCTTTTCTTTTTGGGTAGATATTTGATTACACTTTCAATTTCCTTAGTGGTGATGGGAGCGTTTAAATATTCTACATCCTTCTTACTTAAATGTGGAATGTTATAACTGTCCAAGAATTTTTCCATTTCTTTTAGGTTCTCATGTTTAGTAGCATAAATTTTCTCAAAGTAGTCTCTAATTAGTCTTTGAATCTCTGCAATATCTGTCTTGATCTCCCCCTTTTCATCTTTAATACGGGTTGTCAGATTTTTTCTCTCTCTTTGTGAGTTTTGCCAGTGGCCTATGAATTTTGTTTATCTTTCAAAGAACCAACTCCTGCTTTCGTTGATATTTCAGATTGAATTTTGGTTTTCCACTTCATTGAGTTCTGCTTTCAGCTTTGTTATTTCCTTCTGTCTCCCTATTTTTGATTACTTTTGTTGGTAATTTACTAATTTTTGAGCTTTGTCATTAAGTTATTCAGGTATGCCCCCTTTTCCTTCCTGATGTGTGCTTGTAGAGCTATATATTTTCCTCTCAGGACTGCTTTTGCTGTGTCCTATATTTTCTGTCAGTTTGTGTCTTCATTGTCATTTGTTTCCAGGAAAGTTTGGATTTCCTTTTTGATTTCATCTTGGACCCACTGGTTGTTCAGTAGCAGGGTGTATAATTTCCAATAGTTAAAGTTTTTCTTCTGTGTGGCATTGTGGTTCACATTTAATTTCAGAGCCTTGTGATCAGCAGAGGTAGCCTGCGAGATTTCTATCCTCTTCATTTTATGGAAGTATGTTTTATGTGTCAGCATGTAGTCTATCCTGGAGAATGACCCATGCACATTGGAGAATGTGTATCCATGTTTTTTGGGATGGAGTGTCCTATATATATCTACTAGTCCTCTTTCTTCCATTACTCTTTTCAGGGTTAGTATGTTTTTGTTGGGTATCAGTCTGGTTGACCTATCAAGTGTTGATAAGGCCGTGTTGAAGTCTCCCAGAATTATTGTGTTATTATTGATTTCTTCTTTCAGATTTGTCATTAATTGTATTAGATCATTTGTTTATCTCTCATTGGGTGTATATATGTTTAATAGTCTTATTTCTTTCAGTTGCACATATCTCTTGATTAGAACATAGTGCCCATCTTTGTCCCTTACCACTTTTCTGAGTATAAAGTTGGTGTCATCAGATATTAATATGGCCACCCCAGCTTTTTTGAGGGTGTTGTTGCTTGGATGTTTTTCCTCCAGCCTTTGATTTTGAGTCTATGCTTGTTCTGACTATTCAGATGTGTTTCTTGTAGGCAGCAGGAGGTTGGATTCAATTGTTTGATCCATTTTGCCACTCTGTGTCTTTTAATTTTTGAATTTAGTCCATTGACATTGAGGGAGATGATTGTCATAGGATTTAATGTCATCTTTGTAGATAAGTTTCCTGTGTTTGTTGGTCTCTCTTGTCTTAGAATAGACCTGTCGGTTTTTCCTTTAAGACTGGGTTATCATCTGTGAAGTTTTTAAGCTGTCGTTGATCCATGAAGGTATGTATTCTTCCTTCAAACCTGAACGTGAGTTGGGCTGGGTGCAGTATTCTCAGTGAGGCATTCATTTCATTTAGTCTTGTCACAATATCCCATCATTGTCTTCTGCCTTGAGAGTTTCTTGTGACATGTCTGCAGTGAGTCTTAGGGATGCTCCTTTGAATGTAATTTCCATTTTTGATCTTGCTGCATTCAGTATTCTATCTCTATCTGTGGGATTTGTCATTGTAACGAGGTTGTATCTTGGTGTGTTTTTTTTAGGTGTCTTTTAGCTGGTACTCTTTGGCATGCAGGATTTGATTGCATGTAGTCTTTAACTCTGTGAGTATCTCTTTGATGATGTCTTTGACAGTTGATTCTTCTTGGAGATCTCCTACTTGGGTCTCTGGTACTCCAATGATTCTTATGTTGTTTCTGTAGAGTTTATCAAAGATTTCTATTTTCATCATTTCATCTATTTTCATCATTCCTTGAGTACTTTTTCCATTGCCTGTTCATTTGTCTTAAGATTCTTGTCCACTTTCTTCTGTTGTGTTGAGGTTTTCTGCATCACATCTTCCAGTACTCCGATTCTCTCCTCAGCTGATGATACCATGCTGGCGAGGCCATCCATTGAGGTTTTCAGTTGAGCTACCATGTTTCTCAGATCTGTTATTTCAATTTGGAGTTCTCTGATTTCTGTCTTTGTGTTCTGTTCAGACAGATTTATGCTTTCTTTGGCTTCTTGAAACATCTTTCATATTGCAATTTTAAGTTCCTTGTCCGAGAGGTTAATCAGGTAGTTGGAACTTATTAGATCATCTGAGCTTTCATCTTCATTTTCTGTGCATGGGATTTACCTGCGAGGTTTCACCATTGTCACGCTTTTAGTGTGGCTTTTCCTGCATTTGTGGTGGGTTTTATTGGTTAGAAAGAGTATGTGGCTGTGAAGCGAAGCAGTTGTGCTGTTCTGCTGACCCTAGTTGACAAACAGGCAGAGCAGGAGAGGTTTCCCTTGAAGTCCTCAGCGTGGACAAAGCCACTGCAGGGTGGGGCCTCTGCAGACCAGAGTGCTCAGCTTATTGAACGGGAACCCCCACAGCTAGAAGTTACTTACAGACAGCTTCAGAATGCAGTTTTTTGGGGGTGCTGTGGAGACCTTCAGGATTCAAAGACACAGGCAGACAGACAGAAAGAGGAGAGGTTTCCCTTGAAGTCCTCAGCGTAGATAAAGGCACCGTGATGGGATTTTTCAATATACATTTCTTCTCTATTATTATTAGTGGATAGTAAGGCCATTGACTTTTGCATATTAGTTTTGTAGCCTGACACTTTGCTATATGAATTTATTTTTTCTAGAAACTATTCGAAAGGGCCATTAGGTTTTTCTAAATATATCATCTGCAAACAGTGAGAGCTTGTCTACTTCTTTACCTATCTTGGTTCCATTTGATATCTTTTTCTTGGCTAATTGACATGGAAAATACTCCAACATTATGTTGAGTAGGAGTGATTAGAGCTGGCATCATGTCTTGTATCAGAATTTAGGGGTCAGGCCTTGACTTTTTCTCCATTTATAATAATATTTGCTATTGACTTGTGGTAGATGGCCTTGACTATATTGAGAAAAGTTCCTTTCCTTCCCACATTGATGAGGGATTTTATCAAGAATAGGTGTTGGACCTTATAGAATGCTTTCTCTGCATTTTATGATATAATATTATGTGTTTTGTCTTTTTTCTTGTTATGGTATATTATTTTGATTTATTTATGGATTCTAAACCATCCTTGACTTCCTGGGATAAAGCATACGTGGTCATGGTACTTTCTATCCTCTTGATTTTCTGACCTTCTTGATGATGTATTGAATTCTATTTGCCAGAATTTTGTTGAGGATCTTTGCATCCATTTTCATCAGGGATGTTGGTCTGTAATTTTCTTTTTTGTAAACATCTCTGGTTTTGTTATCAGCACTGTTAGCTTCATAGAAACTATTTGGAAGTGTTCCTGTTTCTTCATTTTTATAAAAAAAAAATCCATAGAAGTATTGGTAGTGAAAGGGTTAAGCACTGAAGACAGCTAAAACTAAACTTGTGAAAAATACCCATATCATGCCTGTGCAGGGTATTCACAGGAAATACCTCCCCCCCCTGTAACTGCTTGTTTGAAACTCCCTTTGTAAGGGTTGTAATGGCTTGTTTGTTAAAAACAAGCCAACAGTATCAAGCAGCATCTGTATCTGAATTGGAAGATAATTTCTAAGATTATAAAATGTGCAAGAGAAAAGGGAGGATTGAAAGGGTTAAGCACTAAAGACAGTTAAACTAAACTTGTGAAAAATGCCCATTTCCTGTCTGCACAGAATGTGGCCTTTGCTAAGTGTAAAAAATAGAAATATACTGCTAAGCATGAACTCTGTAAACCACCAACTGTACTTTGAAAACTTTTGTAAAAACCACAGGTAACGGTTGTAATGGCATGTTTGATAAAACGTATAAAAGCTAAATTGAACCTGTGCTTGGGCCTCTCTTCCTCTACTCCATCTTTGGAGCACAAAGTTAGCCCCAGCTAGCTGGAATAAGTCTTTTTGCTTCAGAATCATCCTCTGTGTCTCATTGAGTTGCCTGTAATCAGGGTTTCAACCTAATATTTGGATGTTACACTGAGATTTGAGTGGCACTCTTTGTAGCAGAGGAGGGGTCTGAGGCCTGGGGTTTGGCTCCAGTTTCTCTATTGTCTGTGCTTGTGTTCTTTTCTTTTTCTTTTTTTATATTAATATTTATTTTGACCAAAGTTGTTTACAAAAATTCACAGTAGTATTTCAGGTACATAGTGACTTTGAATCAGGGGCATTCCCACCACCAATGTTGTCCTCCCTCCACCCCTGTTCCTAGCATGCATCCCATATCACCAATCCTTTGCCTCCTGGGCTGCTAGTACAAGTGGTCCCTTCTGTACCTAGCCTGTTGTAGATTGTGTACCATTTCTGTTGTAGTTGGCTTTGGGTTTGGTATTCAAGTCTGACCATTTTTTATTTCTACTCAATATTCATATGACTGTTTGGTCTTGGTGCCCTCCATTATTTCCCTCTCAATATGAGAGACAGAGAAGATGGTTGAAGTTATGTATTTCTGTTTGAAGGTTAGAAGAAAAGAAAGAAAAAAAGAAGGGAAAAGAAATAAAAGGGGGGCAAAAGTTCAAATGAGGAAAAAATGGGAGGGGTTCTTCTAGAGACTATAAATCTTATTTTAAGAAAAGAAAGCGAAAAAGAAAGGAAAACATAAAAATAATACAAGAAAAATGAATCCCCAAATAAAACAAAACAAAAACAAGCAAACAAAAAACCTGAGAAGCACCACAGCAATATTGACAACAACTAAACACTAACCACATTCCTGAAATAGAGACAATTTAAAACACAGGTTAAAAAAAAAAGAAAAAAAAAGGGCAAAGAAAAGAGAATGAAAGACAAACAGGTGGGGGCCGGGCGGTGGCGCTGGAGGTAAGGTGCCTGCCTTGCCTGCGCTAACCTAGGACAGACCTCGTTTCGATCCCCCGTTTCCCCATATGGTTCCCTGTGCCTGCCAGGAGCGACTTCTGAGCGAATAGCCAGGAATAACCCCCGAGCGTCACCAGGTGTGGCCCCAAAACAAAAACAAACAAACAAAAAACATTTCGAAAAAGCAAAGAGGAAAAAAGAAGAAAACACAGGCAACAACCTTTAAAATTTTTTTTTAAAAATTTAATTTTTGCCTTTTTTTTGCATAAGCACAGTAAAAATTGGGGAGATTAGAATGGGAATTCCCCTGGTCTAAGATATACAGGGTTCCTCCGCCCTTGAAGTATGCTGTCATGGGTGTGCCTGTGGTCTTGTGTACTGCGGACTGAAATATTCAGACAGATCCAGGCATTAGTGGTGGCTGCCCTTAAAGTCTGTGAAATTTCTTGGGCTGTGATTACAGACGTGTCACAGCATCACAGGCCACAACCCCGGGGGACACCCTGGGGACTCTAGAGAACCAGGGATGCCTGGCACCCTCATATCAATTATATTCAGAATCTGTTATATTGTTTCATCCCAGAAGGACTCATAGGGAGCATGGAATGATGGACGATCTTAATTGCCTTTTTACTTCTCACTTAGGAAGGTTCCTTTTCTCCCTGTTTCTTTTCAGCCTACCTACAGCTGCAGTTTTTATTGTTATAGGACAAACATTGTCTGTTCCCTTGTCTTTAACCCTTTCTCATTGGTCTGATGTCCGGTCCCAGGCTCAGAATCTCCCATTGCAGTTATGGAAAGAAAAGTGGCAGACATTCTGTAGCAGTGAATGGCCAATTTTCGATGTCCAGTGGCCTCCTGAGAAAGCATTTGACCCATCCGTCATTGTCATGGTGAAGACTGTCATTTTCCATCCTGCCCTTCGGGGACACCCAGATCAAGTGTCCTACATCCTGCTCTGGGAAAACCTGGTGACTGACCCTCTCCCATGGTTGTGCCCTTAGATACCTGGGGCACACGATTACATCCCATTCGATGACTAAATCTGCTCCAGCCACTCCAAAACCAAAACCTGTTCTCCCTCCTGATCCTCAGAAACTCCTCCTCCTGGATGTGCCCCCTCCTCCCTCAGACCCCACTGGAGTTTCTTTCTCCTCCTCAATCCATACCCTATCCCCCACCCACTCCTCCACAGCCTGCCCACACCAATTTATCCCCACCACCCCCCTTCTGCTCCACCACTCCCACACCAGAGTCAGGACCCAGCCCAGTCGACCTAAAGTAGACATGGCCAGACTCCCTGTATCACAGTGGCCCTTCCTCTACAACCTATTGGTTCCCCGTAGAGGGAGGGGACTAACACAAAGCTCTGCCGCCCCTACAATATTGGTCCTTTTACTCGTGTGACCTTTATAACTGGAAAAATTTCTCAGATACCCAGCCAAACTCACAGAGCTGGTGGAGTCTCTCATGTTCTCCCATCAGCCTACTTGGGATGACTGCCAGCAGCTGCT
This sequence comes from Crocidura indochinensis, assembly GCA_004027635.1. Taxonomy (NCBI): domain Eukaryota; kingdom Metazoa; phylum Chordata; class Mammalia; order Eulipotyphla; family Soricidae; genus Crocidura; species Crocidura indochinensis. Next base: position 2,121 of record PVKC010021523.1, on the reverse strand, counting down.
CTTGGAACTCTTTACTACAGAGGAGAGAATTCTATTGGAAGCCCAGAAAAATGTGCCTGGGCCTGATGGGAGGCCATCTCAACTACCTAATGTGATTGATTAATTTTTCCCTCTGAATCGACCAGCATGGAACTGCAACACAGGAATAGGAAGGAAGCATCTGACAGTCTTCTGCCAGGCTCTTGTGGCAGGTCTTCGGGGAGTGGCATGCAGCCCCACTAATTTGGCTAAGTAAAAGGAGTGACTCAGGGACCCACCGAGTCCCCATCAGTTTTCTTAGAGAGAATAATGAAGGCATTCAGGAGGTATACCCCAGTTGACCCTCAGTCAGTGGAGCAACAGACATCAGTAACCATGTCCTTTATTGGATCATTGGCTCCTGATGTGAAGTGGAAGCTGCAGAGGCTGGAGGGGCTCCAAGAAATGACTTAAGGGATATAATCAAAGAAACAGACAAAGTGTATTACAAAGGGGAATCAGGAAGAAAGGAACAAAGATGGCAGAAGGAAAGTGAGGAAAGGGAGAAGAGAGACAAGAGACAGGAACACCGCTACATAAAAATCCTGGCCACAGTGGTAGAAGGAGATAGAGGTAAAGGAGGTTTCAGAAAGGGTGACAGGATAGGAAACCTAGGCCCACGAAAACCACCTCTAGACAAAGACCAATGTGCTTACTGCAAAGAACAAGGATACTGGACATATGAGTGCCCTAACAAAAAGCTCAGCAAGACTAAGACCATTCTGGCATTAGAAGAGGATTAGGGGCAAAGGAGCTTGGAACCCCTCCCCGAGCCTAGAGTAAACCTAGATGTAGGGGTACCAAGATTAATTTTAGGTGCAACACAGGAGCTGAACATTATGTCCTAACTAAATAAATCCTGGATTATAGGAGCCACTGAGCATAAACAGTACTCTTGGACTACCAAAAGAACTATGCATCTAGGGAAGGGGGAAGCACAGCACTCTTTCCTGGTTATTCCAGAATGTCCCGCTATGTTATTGGGACGAGCATTGTTAACCAAGTTAAAAGCTCAGAAAACATTCTACCCATAGGGACCGAAAGTACAGTTCTTGAATCCTGTTGTAACTGCTTTGACAATGAGAGTGGAAGAAGAATATAAATTGTATCAAGACCAATCCCCTAGCCAACAGGAACCTAAGAACTGGTTGGCAGAATTCCCAGGCACCTGAGCTGAAACAGCTGGCCTCAGACTAGCCACTGAGCAGCCCCCAGTAGTAGAGGTGTTAAAACCCACTGCAGCTCCCTGGAGGGACCCCAGAGGGGGGTCGCAGCCTTCTACAGACCAGCTATAGAGGCTGCCTCTCAACAGGGGGGGCCGCACACGTGGTGGGTTGACTAGGCTCTTCTGTGGGAGAAAAAGGGTTAATAGTGGCAAGAGACACAAGAGAGGTCTAGAGCATTTATTTCACAGGATCGAGGGTTTTTAAGCAGTTTTGTAACAAAGAACCAGGTTTTGACCAATGGCATCATGCCAAGACACATTTGAAACATTCAATGAAGCAGTTTGGTTGGAGGAAGTGGGAGAGGGGTGAGGTAGTACAGGGGCAGCCAATTGGAGGCTGCCAGGACATTCATGCCAGATAAGTCACATGAGGGATGTGGTCACAGACCACCAGGTACATTCCTGCACGTACACACTCAGATGGTATGCAAGATACAAACATTCTTGCAGAGGGGGTTTCAGACATTTGTGCACACAAGTTCTTTGGTAAATGTTAGGTTTTCAATAAACCTTTGTTCTGTAAAATTTCCTAAGGCTAACATAAGCTATTTTCATGGCCATGAACTAACAATTAACGAGAGCGAAAGTGGGGACAAGGCGGCTTACGTTCTGGCTCATAAAAGCCAAATTTGTGCTGCAAGTTTCCTATATGGCAAGGGCTCTGAGCAAATGTTGGTTTCTGTTCTTCTTTAGTATAGGCAGGCAGAAATGTCAGCCAAAGCGCAGCAGTTTTGGGGGGAACCCCTATGGTTCCCTACAACCCACCACCGTCCCCATAAGGAAAAGGCAGTACCTCATGAGTAAGGAAGCCCAAGAAGGAATTAGACAACATATACAGAGATTCTATAGGGAAGTGGTGCTTGTAGAATATCAATCTG
>PVKC010021522.1:0-17991 GCA_004027635.1 Crocidura indochinensis | reverse complement strand
TTATCAGAACTTTTATTGTCACCACAACCACTATTACTTTTCATTATTTTTAGATTCCTCTGTGACAATGGAAAATGTAGTTGTCACATTGTTTATAGCTGACATCTGAGAAAATTAAAGTATGTAACTATTCGATTATAGAGCCTAAGTTAATAGACAAATCCAATATTTTAAGTATTTCAATATTTCAAACAACTTTATTCACCACTCACTACTTAAACTAAGTTATCAACACACTTGAGAATAAATTGTCAATAAATCAGAATTCTTGTTTTCAGAAAGTGCTAGAATTACTAAAAATTGAATGCTTTTGTATCCATAAAATTATAGAACTTAAAAATAATTTTAATTTTTGATATGCAGAAGATTTTCATGTACATGTCATGTTTTATCTTCAGTATTTTGAGTCCTAATGAATAATAATCTCATAATTTTTATTTTAATAACATAATTGGGCACTTGGTTATATTGCTTGCCTACTATCAAAAAATTTAAAGACACTATCCTTATAAGATATAGGTTATACTTATGGATTATAATGATGAATTTTCCTATGCCTTCAATAGGGTAAGTGAACAAGCTAATTTAATTAAAAGTTACCCCATCCATATCAGGCTTATGAATTACTTATGCTTTCATTTTAGGTCCTATATTAAATATTGTTTTTGTTTATTGATAAAATTTTAATCTGCAACATTTCAGTATAAATTATAAGTAGCTTGGGGAAATAATAGTATTTTGTAAAATAATAGAATATTTTGGCAGAGAGCTTCTATAGTCTTTGAATTTACTGGGTAATAGGGACAATTGTTTTTTAATGAGGAGCTTTGTATAGGCATAATAATTGGTACTGATTAACAGGAATATCCATCCCTTCTTAGAACTTGGAATTTTTACTCAATCTTATCTTCTAGAAATTGGAGATAGGTCAAGTATTGAGTTAATTGATCACATATATCTGATGGAGCTTCCAATAATGAACATATATTATGCAGTTGAAAGAGCATCTAAGTTGGTAGTCATATTCCTATGACTAGAGTATGTGCACACAAATGATTAAAGACACATTTCTGTGCTTAGTACTCTTCTAGATATTTTATATCTATCTGAAACAGCATGTATTATTTATCATATTTCAATTTTATACTTAACTGATAAAATTGAACAAGTGTCTTATTTGTTCTATAAATCATTTCTGGCAAATGAGTAAACCTTAGAAGATTGTCATGGGAACTTCCAATTTAAAACTTATTGGTCAAGAGAACAAAGAAAAATTACAGTGGGCAGAATATTGCCATGAAGGTAGTTGACATGGGTAAGAATCACAGAACACCACTAGGAGCCTCAGCACCACCAGGTGTAACTCAAAAAAGGAAATTTGTTGGTTAGAATATCAGGTAAAAATCTGATGTAGGAGGGCTGGAGTGGTGGCACAGCGGTAGAGTGTTTGTCTTGCAAGCTGCTGACCTAGGACAGACTGCAGTTCCATCCCCAGTGTCCCCTAGCTAGGAGTGATTTCTGAACAAAGAGCCAGGAGAAACCCCTGAGCATTACCTGGAGTAGCCCAAAAACAACAACAAGAACAAGAACAACAACAACAACAACAAAAATCTGATGGGGAAAAGAAGTCTTGTGGAACCAAGCCCTTTAACTTATCATGTTAGAATAAAACCTATTCTATCAGAAATGAAGTGAATTGAATCATAGGATACACACCAATGTCACAATTGATAGCATACAGAACAACTTCATATTATGTATAAAATATTTATAAATATGAATAGGAGACTCAAGGAATATTTATACTAGGTAATGCACTGTGACCTGCGTCCCACGTGGTCATGTTATTCAAATAATGACACACACAAGTAAATCACCATTACCTTCAACCATTTATATACTTGTTTAGAATTAAACAAACCTTGAAAATTGGGAGAACAATGTAAACAAAAACAACTCTTTTAACAGCTGTGTGATTGGGCTAGGCATGCTTATCATTTATAAATTAATAAATGGCAATAATTTCATCGTGAGATTGAAAATGTATCAAAAAATTCACATAAAACATTTTTTTGGGGGGGTCACACCCGGCAGTGCTCAGGGGTTACTCCTGGCTCCATGCTCAGAAATTGCTCCTGGCAGGCACGGGGGACCATATGGGGCACCGGGATTCGAACCGATGACCTTTTGCATGACAGGCAAACGCCTTACCTCCATGCTATCTCCCAGGCCCCCACATAAAACATTTTTACATTGAGTATTCATCAAGATTATTCATTATTTTTTAAACACTTGATATGTTCTAGACATAGGTTAAGTGCTAAGATGCAAGTGATCCCTATTTATTTATCCTCATTTACATATATTTACATTTAAAGATATTATGTAAATATTTTACATAGCAAGGCAGAATTAGAGTAAAAAGATTAATGTTCAAAGTTTCCCATCCACATAGTTGCAGTGTTATATGTCAATTATATTTCCTGACAAGGCATTTAATTTGTCCCTTTGTATATATTCAAGTCTGCCAGTTAACTTTTGCTTTCAATGTCTGACACTTCCATTCATTTTGAAGAATTATCTTTCAAGCAACACTGTGAAAATTGTATATGAAAACATTATCAAATAACCTAATGCAATTAGAGCCAAACATTGCTGATGTGATCAATTTCTAAACCTCTAGCCTTTGAATATAATACAGAATAATTTATAGTTAAACTCCACTGGATTTTTCAAATTAGATTCCATGTTCTTTTAGCTGAATAGGAACTGTGAGAGCCTCAAGGCATTGGGAAAATAAAGAAAGTAAACTAAAGGAAAAGAAAGAAGGCTTATTAAAGAATGATCAATTTTTAAATTTTACAGAAACTAGGAAGTCACAAATTGTTATGATACCAGGTAATTTTGTAGCAATGATCAATAAATTGAGGTTGTTGATTATTATAATACCTTACAGCTGTACAGAGGCCCAATAGGAAACAACAGAAAATGTAGTCATAAATCAAAACCCCAGAAAGATTTTGCCACCTTTACTGAAAACTCTTTGCTATACTTTGTAAAAAGGACTCAACAGCTTATTTACCTCATCAAATAGAAGCATCTAGCAGCATTTAGGAGTCTAAGTTGGTAAACACAGTCATTTAAAGAATGAACCCAAACTCTGAGGGATTGGAACTCATATGATCAGTACTCTACATATTCCTTCAGGTGACTCAAATTTATCATATTGTGATAGAATTTCTACCTGTATATAGTGACAGTTGAAAAGAATCCAGTGCATTCGTTTAAAAATTAAACTAGCATAGTTTATTGATGGAAGTGATCCATAAAGAATGTGCTATGGAAATAAAGCTGCTTAATACTGAAGATCTTTTTTTTAGAGATAAACTTTAAAGAATATGATTACCTAAATTTTTGGTTTCTAATCTCACCCTGGTTTTCCAATATTTTTTAACCAATCTTAAATGAATTACCTATACTTACAAAGTAAGTAGCTCAAAGAATCCAATTATCCAATTATCCTACCTCTGATGACAATTTATTTTATGTATATTATATACATAAAAAGTATATATGACTCTTTCCATTGTACTTTTGTTTCTGGTTCTTCTGGATAGTTTATACACATACACACACTTATGACTGATCTTCTCTTTTTTTTTTTTTTTTGATTTTTGGGCCACACGCAGTGATGCTCAGGGGTTACTCCTGGCTCTGCGCTCAGAAGTCGCTCCTGGCTTGGAGGACCATATGGGAAACCGGGGGATCGAACCACCATCCACCCTAGGTTAGCGCGGGCAAGGCAGGCACCTTACCTCCAGCGCCACCACCCGGCCCCAATCTTCTCTTACTGTGAACACACCTTGGAATTAGAATACATTATGTTTTGTCTTTTAATATTTTTATTAAAATCTAACTCATGCTTGATGACCTTTTCTTAATATATTTTCTTTATATAATCTAGAGTTTCTTTATGTCTCTTTTGCTTTTGTTTACATTTTCCAAATTCATTCATCAGACTCATGATCTGCTCAAGTTGATAGTAGGTCTCCTGAAGCCAGAAAACATCAGATCAATTTTTATATCTCAGGACCACAATAGAGTCCTGACATATCCAGGTACCTCACAGAAGTTTGTTGGATATAGAAATGTTTTCTATGGTGACACACCTTGAAATAACACATCTGGTTATAAGACAATACAAGGGTTATCTCTCTCTTTAAAGAGGTTTATATTCTTGCTTGAAGTTCTCTATTTTATCTCTCTTTCATATTTACTAAACACAAGCATTTTACTCAAAAATAAAATAAATAATATGAATAAAATGAAAACTTGCTAGTCAGCTATAGGACTCTATTAACTCCAAGAAGGGTATCAATTTTACAAACTGTCTATCCTACTGGAAGTAGGGGATCTCTTTAAACGATTTTCTTAGGGGTATATTAAATGTAATGATTGACTTGATTAGATTAATAGATAAGTGAGTAATATGCTCTAAACAGAAGTTGCTCCTGGCTTGGGAGACCATATGGGAAACCGGGGGATCAAACAGCGGTCCGTCCTAGGCTAGCGCAGGAAAGGTAGGCACCTTACCTCCAGCGCCACCGCCCGGCCATATTATGCTCTAAACTGACTATAAAAACATAGGGGCCAGAAAGTTGTGCAGCGGTAGGGTGATTGCTTTGCATGGGGATGACCTAGGATGGACCGAGGTTAGATCCCCGGGCATCCCATATAGACAAGCCAGGAGCGATTTCTAAGAGCAGAGCCAGAAGCAACCCCCTGAATGTCACTGTGAGTGGCCCAAAAACAAAACAAAAAATAATTAAAGAAGATAAAGAAATATTCTCTCTGGACTAAAATTCAAGTATTATTAAAATTCACCATATTTAGCAGCTAATTATCATCTTTTTATTTAACCTCCTGACATCTGCCAATGGGTTGAGTGATTACATTGGAAATGACATATGAGTGCCATTATTTTGAAAGCAAAAATTTTTATGATTTTTTAAAGTACTGTCTATCTCTTTTTCTTCCACAGAATTGTGAGTACCTTGAACATTCTAAAGAGAAGTTGAAATGTGTCCACAAAAAGACCCTGGTAATTATGTAAACATGTATATACTCAGTAAAAGAGGATAGCCTGAGGCCCTCCTTATATAAGACCTATTAAAATAAAAAAATGAAACAAAAATAGTCTATTAGGTTAATGTAAAATAATATTTTTAGTTAAATTTGACTTGTTTGAACATAGTTAATGCTAAATTCTTTGTTAAAATAGTCCATTTTGTGAGTAAACCAGAAAAAGAATTTGGATATAATTTCATTCCTTGATTCATTTATCAATTTACTAGAAAAACATATTTTATCTACTTAGTAATTTAATATCAATATGTAATGGTCATTCAATGAATATTATTTGAATTTATTCACATACACACATGAATATTTATGATACAGCTTCCTTAATGAAGTTGCTGTTAAATTCTGGGGATATATTGGTGATCAATACCTATAATCTCTGTTCTACAGAGACTAAAGAAAAGTGGATTTATCTTATAGTATTCTCTGAATGACAGCAAAACCTATTTTTAAATATTCTAGTGATGAGAACTTATTTAATGAGTGCTTATTTTTATCTTGGCAGCAGGTAAGACAATATTTCTTTAAAATAGTTATGACTGAAACCTAATGCAAACAAATTAAATCAAGCAAATTAAAATTACAGATTGTGACGCATGGGTAAGACTTAAAGTATAACATGATTCCCTGCCTGCTGACATAATGCTAATGTTTAAATGCATTTTCTCACCCCAATCTAAATATTAGAGCCCTAGCTCAAAATATAACCTAATATTTTCTTTGAAGAAAGGGAATTTACAGAGATAACTGAGTAAAATGTGATAAAATCTATTATGATTTACACAATATGTAATATATCTTAAAAATAAGTATTTTCATAGGCCATCCCAAGGAACCTAGTTTTCCACCTATAGAGATCCTTGGCAAACTGGCCAGGGTAGTTAATAGCAGAGACCAAGGGTGCATTTCTGTTTATAGTACTAAAGTTTACCTGGTCTGTCCTGGTGGGTGTAGGATTTTCTAAGGTAACACCCATCAAAGCTTGGGACCTCAGGGTCTACTAAGACTCAGTGGTTCTCAAATAATGGGGCACGCCCCCAGGGGGGACGCGAAGCTCCGTAAAGGGGGGGTGCGTTTGACCTAGTAGAAATAGAAGCCTGTCTAGAGTACAGGCGGGGGTGGGGTGGGGAGGAGGGAGATCTGGGATATTGGTGATGGGAATGTTGCACTGGTAAAGGGGGATGGTCTTTGCATGACTGAAACTCAACTACAATCATATTTGTAATCAAGCTGTTTAAATTAAATATATATATATGTCAAATGAACAAAATAAAATGATTTTGTTGAAAAAAACAAAACAAAACAAAACACTGTCATAACAAGCTAAGCACTGTATTTATGTCTCTGTATGTCTTTGGAGCTGAGAGTTGCTATGTCCTGCTTCAAACTTTGTTTCGAAAAGCTATGTGTTGCAGAACGTGCTCATTGTAGTCATTCATCCAGGCATCACCTCTGATTAAAAAGTAAGCTCAAATTATTTTATATATTTTTGTTTTGCAGGTTAAAGGTTTTTTTTTTAAATAGAGATACTATTTACAGTCACGCGGGGGGGGGGGTGGCTCGAAAAATGTTTTCTTCCTAGGGGCATGGCAGAAAATAATTGAGAAGCACTGACTTAGAGAAACATGTGGCACTGGGAATCAAATGAATGAAAATGAATCAAATGAATCAAATCTGGCTCTATGCAAGGCATGTGCCTTCACTTCTTAAGCCTTGATGTCCCCAAAAGGAGAATTTGAAGAATTACATATACCATGTGAAGAGGAATTCAGAGTTTGAGGTGATGGATTTTGTGATTAACAAAAATTGTCAACAGTTAACCACCAGAAATTAGTAGTGAGGGCTAGCACAGACTCCCACAGATTAGATTTAACTCATATTAATAGTCTATTGATCACCACCAGACTCATGAGACAATGTCTTTCTTGTATAAAGCATCTGATATGTAGAATTTTGTTATGGTGACTCCACTGAACAAATGCAACAATCTTTATAGTTGTAATTTTTTAAGGCTAAACTAAAAAAGTATAGAGGTTTTTATGCCCATTGTCTTCTGAAATATAGGCCATACCAACCTGAACCAAGCCATATGCTACCTTCTTCTTCCAAAGTCAGTTATTGAGCCAATATGTTGAAAAAGTAAACGACCAGTTCACTAGCACAGTTTTACAGACTGACTCAATGATGAATAATCAATGCGCAGTAATTCCATTTGCCAAGTAAAGCTTAGAGTCCACATGAGCTCTTCTGGCTGATCAATAAAGTACTTATAGACACTTGTTTTAGCCGCTTTCTAAATTTCACATCATCATTTGATTTGCTCCGACGACATTCTAGTCTTGCCTCTTTAAGTTATTGTTTTAGCAAATTCAATTTACAATTACTTTCAATATGAAAAGCTTGAGAGTCAGTTTAATGCCTTATTAGTTGTAAAATCAACTGTTTCTTTAACTGCTTGTTGGAAGAAATCAGGAAAGGTCGCCCTCTGAGTTTCTGTCCAATAACTGCATGTTCAATTGCATGTTCTCAAAATACCCATTGTTTATGCTCTTAATCATGTACCCAAGTTCAAATTACATTTATCCTTCAGTATCATTGATTCCAGAGGGGAAAACAAAGTTTTTTAAGAATATATTCCTCTTAGCAATGAATGTTTGCTCATCAAATGAGTATCAGGCAAGAGACAGCTTTACAACTCAGTAAGATGAACCTTTGGTTTTAAAAGATGACCCTTTGGGAATAAGTGGAAGAGTTTATTGCTGCATCTGTTGAAAGATATACTTCATTATTTTTTATTATAAAGCATTATATGTCTGGATAAAATATTTCCTATTTCAACTATGTGATGGTTTCTCACTAAAGTACACAAGATTTAAATCTTTTCAGCTTCTGAAAAGAGTTCTTAGACCTCAACTTTATTCACTTACTCACTCTTAGTTCAGCATTTTATTAAGAACCTTGGTATTATGTGGTATAAGTCCACATAATATTTTATTTCCTGTTCTAATTAATTATAATTTTCATTAGCAGAACCTGAAATGCCTTTTGTCTATATTACTGAATATCTATTAGAGACATTATTTTCACACTTCTTCAAATTATATACTACCATACTATCATCACACCACCTTTTTCTTTCAATATCTCCCAATATGCTCACTCTTTCCTCTGGTAATCCGAATTTTGTGGTTTGAGCCCATAGGTTCATGTTTGTTTTAGTTGATTTGATTCAATTTCTGTGCTTTGCTCCTTTATTTCCACTAGGATGTAAACACTATGGATAAATGGAATATTGTTATATTCACTTCTATTTTTCCAGTGTCGATAACTAGTATTCAGTTTATGGTCAATACAGTTATCAAATTAATTAATGCATAAAACAAAATAAAATTCCCTCAAACAAAGTAGCTGAAACCTAAAATACTTATTCCATGTCTAGGTTTATGCTTGACCAGACATGGGTGGTATTAGGTGGGATGGGGAAGTTGACAGTTCCCCTTCACATATTCTTCATTACACATTCTTTTATTTACTCAGATACACTTCTCAGGGCTTGAAAAATATCACAATAGGAGCTTCCAGGATTTGTAACAGGAACAGTCACTTTTACCAGCTTATGCCATATAAACAAAGTTTCAAGTCCTGTAAAATTTCAAGTTCGGAGAGAATAGATGACTTCTTGCTAGGAAGCATGATAATCAAATATAAGAGAAAGGTCTGACATCATTATTATAATGATCATCCTCAAGTGATATTATTTTGTGTGACACTCCATTTGATTTAGTTACGAGTTTAAACTTTAAGCAAATAGGATTCACATCTTAGATTTTCAGACCTGAGAATTTATAATTTTACTGCTCTAATAGTACCTCATACCATGAATACTCAATAAATGCCTCATTGGTTTTGTGACCACTGCTTTATTTACATTACTGTATTTAGGGTAAGTTTTTTTTATATTCACATCAATTGGCATGTAGAGATTCTCCAAAGACCTTAGCTACATCACTTCTAGAAAATAGGACTGAATTTAGAATAAATTACATTGATTTTAATTCAGACATTTAAATGTGGGCTTTTTTTTTATTGCTTTTGTAATTGAAGAATTGATCCCAACAAGGGAGACAGAGCAGAAATAGATTGGTTTTATTGAATTCACAATGACCTCATTTAAAAACATAGTTATGAGAAAAATAATCTTACATCCTATTTCATTACAGATTCATTTTACTTTAAGAAATGTATTGGCTGATTATAGAATGTAAAGAAAATGATTAATTTTATTCACTGTTGTGAAGATGATTTCTGGAGAGTTAGAAGAATAAGTTACATAATACTAATACTCCTCTGTTTTTTGTTTGTTTGTTTGTTTGTTTTGGTCCACACATGGCACTGGTCTCTGGGATTACACCTGGCTCTGTGCTTTGAAATCATACCAGGCAGGCTTGGAGGACTAGATAGGATGCTGGGGATTGAACCTGGGTCAGCTGCATGTGATATAAATGCACTACCCACTGTGTATCCTTACAACCCCCTAATACTTTTTTAAATGCTGATGATATAAAGGCTTTTTTTTTATTACCTGGGCATACCCAGATGTTCTCAGGACTTACTTTCTGGTTTTATGCTAGTGAAAAAACTCTTGTAGTGCACAGTACCAAGGATCAAACCTAAATTGGTTGCATGCAAAGCAAGTCCTGTCTTGTTATACTATCTCTCTGGCCTCTTAAAGCTTATTTTGATTAAAAATAGATGTCTCTTTTCAGACATCTTATTTTATCTCAAATGAGTAATAAAAAACTTAAAAGGAATGAATCAATATTAATTAATGCAACTAATTTAGTTGTAAATCAATTTAGGTCAGAGAATGTATATTGATACTACTTGAGATCTTTAATTCTATTTCAAAAAGTTAAAATATGTTCTAGCTTTTAAATTATATTAATGAAACAAAATGAATTATTCCATCTGATTAGAAAATATATTGTATATGGAAGGGAGTAGAGAAGAAAGGAGAAATCACTTGATTACCTACAATATCATATTGATTGTTGACGATTAAGAAATGACTTATGTTTTGTTACTTTGCTTTTGGTGTCACACCTGGTAGTGTTCAGGGATTATCCAGATTTCAATTCAGGAATTACTTCTCGTGATTCAAGGGAACATACAAGATGCTGGGGATCAAATCCTGGTTAGACTGTTCAAAGCAAATACCCTATCTACTGTTCTCTCTCTCTCTCTCTCTCTCTCTCTCTCTCTCTCTCTCTCTCTCTCTCTCTCTCTCTGTCTCTTACTCTCTCTCTTCCCCCTATAGCTATTGCTGAATTAAACTATGAATGTGTACATTGAAGTCAAGAGACAAATATTTTCTTAATTCTCTTTATATTTTTAGATTTCCCCCTAATTTGAGTTAATTTATAACTTTATATCATCTCAAAGGTATCACTTCATACCTCTATATTGTACAGGATTCAATGCATCTGAATCCAAAATTCTAGAGTTATCCAATCAATTGGCTAAGTTTTCTCATAATTCCTCTAATAGAAATGACTCTACAAAAATATTTTGATAATGTGGCATTTTTATTAGATTTTTCTTTACTAACTTGCAATAACGCCAGAACAGATTTGGATAGTATAGGTTACCATCAGTAATAGTATAGACTACTAAGTGTTATTGATGTTCTTGATCCCATAGTCTCCCTCTTTGTAAGTTAATTTTTTTCACTGTGAAATATATTGTGAGGAGAAAATTCTAGCTTATATTCAGTATTTGTCAACGTTTCTAAATCACCACTTAAAGATCTACCAACTAGGCAATAAATTAAAACCCCTGGATAACACAAAACTATGCCTCCTCACAAATATCACATGCTGTACATGGGAAGAAGTGTATATACAAAAGTGAGAAAAATCTTCTGTTCTGAATACTATTTATGTTTTATATGCAAGCAGGATCCTATGAAGAATTTAGAGACCACCAAAAATTACAAAGAAATATTATGTAAAACTACTTTGATGCACAGCGTTCTTCATTATTTTTTATAGCTGCCTTGTATTTAATTGAAAGCATTCAGTTTTTCAACAATCAAGTTTTTAAATATTCTGAAGTTCTAAGTGTTGCGTCTTCCTTTGGTAAGATTAGTTATATATATTTTAAGATAATTAGCTGATCTTGTGATTTTGTTACATGACAGGGAATAATAACCTCTAATTACTGAGACTTATCACTTAAGTTGTATTAATTGTCTAGTGTCTAATAGGAATTATCTATAATTTTATTTCATTTTATATTTTTATATGAAATTTGAAGATATATTGCATAATTTTATGTCATACAATGGAATGATTTGATATTTATATACTAATGATCACTACCTTAGCATTAGGTAATACCTTCTATCATGCCAAATAATTATGATTTTACTTGTGGTGGGAACACATATTCAGATATACTCTTAGAAACTTTAAGTATATAATACAGTTTTGTTAACTCTTAGTTTTCTTAACTATGTTCACCATTCTGTTCTGATCACCAGTACTTACTCTTATATACTTAGTAAGTGTGTGTTCTTTAGTGTCTTTATTTAATTTTATTTTTTGTTTTTAGGCCACACCTGGTGGCACTCAGGGGTTACTCCTGGCTTGTGCTCAGAAATTTCTCCTGTGAGATGCCGGAGATTGAAATCAGGTCAACCACATGCAAGCCCCATCTGAAGTGCTATTACTCCAGCCCCAATGACATTATTTTGAAAGATTTTTTAAACAAAGTGCATTGAACATACAAATATTTTGTAAGATACGGATTCCAAAATTCTAAAGTATAAAGTTATAAATGAATAACCTTTAGTAAAATGTATCCACCTTTACTCTTCCCTTTGTCATTGTTGTGACAAGGGTCTGGGCATCTGGGTAGTATGTCATACATAAGCTTGGAAGTATGGTTTACTAAAGGTAAGAATACAGTGATTACTTAGTGCTCCTCAAGGGTTACATCGTTTAGTGATACTTGCACTTGTTATCACCTGGTAACACTTATCAGTTATAATGTTCATGCACTTAATTTGTGTAGTCCTTGCTGAGTGATATTGCAGTACATACACAAGCTCACAGTAGGTCATGTTCACACATCTTTTTAATTGTGAAACTTGCCAGGAGTCATACCCTTTAGTTGAGGTGCTCACATTTTCATCAAAACCTGACTGGCATTGACTGGTGTTGTGCCTGGAAGTAATAGGTAGTGCCAGAGATATCGATAACAGAGCTATTAGTAATAAAAGACAAAGGCATCGTGATCCTATTCAGGCCCCCTTATGCACCAATAATACCTTGTGGCACTGTCCCCCTTTTGCATAGGTACATTAAAATGGGAAAATATTACATATGCAGACAAGTTCTTATCTAGAGATAAGAACATAAATTTTGTAATGCAGTGGGCCCTTACACCCTGAACATGGTCATAATGATTTGGCTCAGGCCTCATAAGAAAGGACATTGCCCATACACCCCTGAACCATAGATATCATCTACAGAAACAACCACAATTGTCTATAACATCACCAGGAAGCAAACCTCTACCAAGGAAAACCCTACAGTGGCCCTGGCATCGACTTACTCCAAAGAGGGTTTTCTTAAAAACCAGACAACTTAGCAACAGCAACAACCTTCTTACAGGGCAGGGCTCTCCGCATTGTTCGTTAATGGTGAGGTGAAACTAGAGGATGCATGACATCATCCTGACTTTGATGAAGAAGATGCACAGTAACTAGAATCTTTAACTACAGAAACTTGACACCAAAAATAGAGAATCTGTGAAAAAAATTTTACCAGGACAACAGAGAATGACTCAGGGGTTGAACAACCTAGTATGCCTGGATACTATAAATATTCTGCATAATGTATATATATGTAATATATATAATGTATATATTCTGGATAATATATATAGCATAATATATATTCTGGTCTTATGCCAGAAAAGTTCAGGGGTAAGGTCTCCTTGTATTTAGGCCAAGTCTTTTCCCGTCCATTTCCCCCATATATTGCAAACAACAACAATTGCCACTCACACCGTTTTTACTGTATATTTTTTAACTCTTATCCTTTAAAAAAAAGAGCTTACTAAACTTTATGCTAGTGCTTTAATGAGTTCATTGGTGATTCAATAGTTTTCAAAAATATATTTGCCACTGAACATTTTCTTTCCTTTTTCTCCCATCTCTTTAGTTTTTCTTTCAATTTTCTATTTTTTTAAACCATGTTGCTTTTGATCTTTCTGAAACAATTGTATTATGATCAGTTATGTCAACTATGTGATGCATTTTTAATAAATAAAAATATTAATAATAAAATAAAGACATTGTGATCATATTCAGGACATGTAGTTGTACCGGGGATCAAATTCTCAGAGATCTGCTTGCAAGGCATGTATTCTAAATCACTAAGCTTTCCTGGGACCCCTAATTCATTTATCTTTATAACTGAACTCTCTGATAGTACCTGATATGTTATTGTTTAAAAGATTACAAAATGATATATTCTCTGATATGAATTTTAAAAATGAAATAAAATACTTGGTAGAAAAATCTATAAAGGATTATCTATGCTTCTAAAATTCAATAAAGATTTCTATATAATAATAGATTGTCACAGATTTTACTAGAAACTGCTTTGAAGCATATGTTTTCAAAATTAAATAATTTATTTACACTTGTGTGACCTGACTTTTTTAGTTGTCTGTTCAGTTTTGAATATTGGTGGTACTTAGTGGCTATTACCGACTAAATATGCCTGGTGGTGTTTGGAGAATTATGTGTTAAAACAGATCAAACCAGGGTCTCGTGCATAAAAACAATTGCATTTCAGTCAAGTTAATTATCTCTATTATTTGACTTTTTTGGTGGGGGAGTACAGCCGGTGACGCTCAGAGGTTACTCCTGATTATGCGCTCAGAAATCTCTCCTGGCTTGGGGGACTGTATGGGACGCCTGGGGATCGAACAGCTGTCCATCCTAGGCTAGTGCTCACAAGGCAGATGCCTTACACCCTGTGCCACTGCTTCAGCCCCATAATATTTGACTTTCAAAAAATAATTTAAATAAGTAATTTTCTATATGATTTCCTAATTTTGTATTTATTGTATGTATACTTAATACCAAAATTGATTACTTACAAAATTCTGATTGCCTCACTTTTAGAAGTTTTCAAAAACTGCAACATAGTTTTTTATTTATTTTGGCTAAAATGTTCAGTTACTTAATTAAAGTTATTCTTGTATTAAAAGAATAAAAATTTCTGAATCACTATTGTTACAAAAGTTCATTGAAGAGTTGTTCCACTAAAACCCCCTCATTATTGTAAAATAATCACAGGGAAAAATTAGCAACTAAATATCTGTTCACATAAAACAATAATTTCATCACAAATATAATAGCTCCATCATTAAAAATGCAAAAATGATCTGTAATGTGACTCCTGTCTTTTTCCAAATCATATAATTTTTCTTTGAATATTATCAGATCTACATTTTCTTTTTTGCAGGGGACATACCCAGTGACTCTCAGGGGTTACTCCTGATTATGCACTCAGATATCACTCCTGGCTTGGAGATAATATGGGATGCAGGAGGATAGAACCCGGGCCCGTCCTAGGTCAGCCACATGCAAGGCAAATACCCTACAGCTGCGCCATTGCTCTGGTCCCTGATTGGCTTTTTCTTATTGGATATTTTCAAATATCTTTTATTAAAATAATGTAAGGCCCCAGAACAAAACAAAGCAAATATATATAAGTATACCTACAAACCACAATATATTATTTACTATTGGCATATATAACATAATTTTACATCTTATAATATATCTTTACATCTTATTATTTTACATGTAACAATTTTAAATTTTTCACTTTTTGTCTCAGAAAAGAATTTACTATTATCTTAATAATATACATTCCCCCCCATATTTTGCTAATGCCAAAAATGCTGCAATGGATAATGTTTTGCTGGCACTGAAAACTGCACTGGTGTATATATATATATATATATATATATTAATATATATGTATATATATTATATATAAATTCTATGTATAATTTATATATGTTATATATATTTATATGCTATATACTTATATATAATAGCATATATATAAATTTAAATACATTTTTAATATTCAAAAATAAATGTTAAAAATGTCTTGATATCTTTAAAAACAAACTAGGACTAACTTTAGGGAGTGGGAAAAGAAGTGTTCCAAGTAAGATTTTACATATTTTATGCATAGATTATATATTTTTATGCATATTTATACTGTGTTCCTCAAAGTTTCATTGCCTTAAATATATTTTAAAATATATTTAAAATAGATTACAATAGTCACTTAGTTAAGAATTATTCGAGGGGCTAGAGCAATAGCACAGCTGTAGGACGTTTACTTTGCAATGGTTGACTCAGGACAGACCTCAGTTTGATCGACCAGTGTCCCATATGGTGCCCCGACCAGGATTGGTTTCTGAGCACATAGCCAGGAGTAACCCCTGAGCACCACTGGGTGTGCCTCCCCCAAATTATTATTTGAACAATTATATAAGTTGGTAAAGTTGGTTCTGAAAAGATATTGCAAGTAGAAAGTTTTTCATTTCTAAGCAATTTTTCCTACTGTGCCTGGTAATAGTGAGGCAGATAAATATTAGCTCTGAAGTAAATGATTATGCTCAGAATCACAATTTTTAAGGTAGAAATAAAACTTAGGACCAAATTCTCTTGACTGTTGAATGCTCCAGCTGGAAGTCATAAATGACTGAAATCTGACTGAAAAGTATTTTTGTAGTTGAGAAAAAATATACACATGTAGATTTTTAGTATCTAATAATTCTGTTTAAAGGTATATTTATGAAATGACAAGTATCTTCTCCTAAGAAAATAAAGATGAATATTTCTAAAATTATTTATCTAATTAAATGTTGACAGCCAGACTTTTCACTTGATCTTAATATTTCACATTGTATACTTGATTGGATTGAATATTGAACATTAGGAATATGAACATTTATAAAAAATGACATAATTTATTTTGTGAAACCAATTTCAAATACATGAAAACATGAGGCTTGAATTAATTCATCAAGAATATCAATAAGCTGATAAAGCTGGGGAATTTTCATTTAATCATAATCTTTAAGCAATATTCACAGAAAAATTACTTATTAAAGCAGCCATATGTGTGATTAATGGGTTGATAGTGGTATTAATTACTCATTAGAATGCAAAGACTTAAATACGTTAGACTTTAAAAAACGTAGTGAATTTCAGTACAAGGGTTGGCCTGCTTCCAAAATATCCATGGTTTTATATTCTGAGCTATAAGAACATAATTCTTAGAGAAATTAAAGGAAAATCATCATAGGAAAGTCTAACTTGATATGAATATGATGCAATTTTTTATTGTCTATGCTTATTTAACCAAAAGTCCCTACTTGGGAATGACTAAGCAGTTTCCCTGTGATTTTATACATTTTGTGTCAAACATTTGGAAAATATAGATCTAAACCTTTTGAACACTTGATCTTCTACATGCAAATGCTTGTCCTGTCATTTCCAACTGTATGAGTTGTATTTTACAACAGTGGTTTCCAAGATAGTTTAAACTAAAACTGAGCCTTAACAGTTACAAATATAATTGAACATCAGATCACCAGCATTAATCATCATTAGGAAGCAAATCGTGCATATAAGAATGGTTTTCATACATATTAAATATATTTTCTCCATCATTACCACTTAACCATTATAGTTTGGAGTGAGGGCCATTATTAGGAAAGAGAAAATGTGCTAAACTAAGATGAAAATTATAAAATAATTCTGAAAGAACAGATAGATTCTGAAAGACATTCAATTATTTAATATTTTGGACATCATATTCATAATAAAATTCTAAGTACTGGGACAAAAAGAAAGCTCTTGTGCTATATAGTACATGCCTAGCTTAATATAGGGTCTGGAAAGAATATTAGAGGGTTTCAGTATTACCAAAAGGAGAGAAATGTGTTGTGTGATAAGGGGTTTCTTGGATATTCCCAAATGACTTCAATGCCTGTAAGTGTTCTTGCCTTTATATAATCTTTCTGTGAATTTGAATTGGCTTACTAGCTTTTGTTAAGTAAAATATTGGGAGAAGATGGGCTGTCATTTCTGAAATTAGGACACAATACACTCCAACTTCCATTTTGCTGTTCCATTTCTTAGTCCCTCTTGTAATGTTATATTCTATGATAGATATGTTACCTGTGATGAAATCTCATGGAGAGACCCAGGTCGCCAGGTAATGATGTCGTTAGCCAACAGACACCAAAGACAGTGTGAGTGATCTTGATGAGTTAGTTCTCAGTTAAATTATTGACTGAATGACTGAATACAGCCTCTTTGTTTCTGGGCCACACTTGGAGCTGTGTTCAGAAATCACTCCTGGCAGATTTATGGGATGCTGGGGATTGAACTCCAGTCAGCCCCACGCAATGCAAATATTCTACTTGCTGTGCTCTCACTCTGACCCTGAATACAGTCTTGTGAAAAGCTTTAAGTTCAGTCTGTGACAAGATTCCTAACTTCCAGAAATATCAGTTAGTAAACACTATGTTATTTTAATTTATGTTTGGGGATGATTTTGTTACTTGAAGTGCAGCAATAGATAAATAAGACATGCTTGTTTCACTTTCCAAGAAGTCCAAGTAAATTTTTTTCTTTTCCTTCCTTCCTCCCTTCCTCCCTCCCTCCCTCCCTCCCTTCCTTCCTTCCTTCCTTCCTTCCTTCCTTCCTTCCTTCCTTCCTTCCTTCCTCCCTCCCTCCCT
>PVKC010021521.1:0-18122 GCA_004027635.1 Crocidura indochinensis | reverse complement strand
GACAGGAAGGAAATTTTTGTGTATTGGCTGTTGATAATTGAAAGCCACTGGCTAAGGCAATTAAGCATATGCAAAATACTTATGCAAAATATTCTATAATTAAGAATTAGTTTGTTTAATTTTGTGCTACACCTAGTGACATTTCGTGGTATATACTACAAATTTAACCCAAGACTTTAGCATATGATCCCAACCTTTAAGCTATCTTCCAAATCCAAGAATTAACATTTAATCTCACATGCTTTATAATCATTTACATTCCTGTTGATCATGTCCTTTAACAACTTTTTCACTATAATTTTTCAGAAACTCTTCTATTTTCCCCATATGATTTAAGTACCATGCTTACAGAAATGTTCATAGTTGGGTTTCAGTCATAGAAGGTACATTGCACTTCACCAGAGCAATGTAAATACAGGCAATAAATGTATAAATAAATAAACAAATAAATGTATAAATAAATGTACAGGCAAAATTCCACCAACAACGACCCCACCTCCCTTCCATCTCTCTACCCCCACCTGTCTCTGGAGCAGGCATTTTGATTCTCTCTTTCACTCTCTTTTTTCCTTTCTGATACTGTGGTTTGCACTATTGTCATGGAAGACCTACAGAATTTTACACATTAAAGTGGATTTATTCATGGGCAAATGTATAGTAGGCATTCTAGTTTATTAATAATAGTTAATTAATAATAATAAATTTTCTCTCCATATTTTTATTATCTTTAAATTTAGCCTAAGAATATTTCACTGATGTGATCAAATTTCCAATTTCCCTGATTAATTTCTTTTGTTTTTAATACCAAAGATTCACAAAACCAATGATTAAACTTCTTTATAAAGGTTTCCTCTCTGACATCTCATTTTACTTTTTCATATTTTGCCTTATTTTATTTTCTTTTTGCCAATTTTCCCTTTCCTTTTTCTAAGATTCCTTTTCATCTATAACAAATTTTCTTCTGTAATTTTAAAAAGTAGACAAGTATAAAATAATTTAAAAATATTTAATCTGATACTGGAGTGATAGCACAGTGGTAGGGCGTTTGCCTTGCATGCGGCCAATCCAGGACAGACCTTGGTTCAATTCCTGGCATCCTCTATGGTCCCCCTAGCCAGGAGCAATTTTCGAGCATATAGCAGGAGCATCATGGGTTGTGCCCCCAAAAAAATTAATTTAGGGACAGAATGATAGCACAATAGTAGGGTATTTCCTTGCACATGGTCAACCCAGGATAAAACAGGTTTGTTCCCTGGCATCCCATATGGTCCTGTTGACTACATAGAAAGATCTTGAAAAGACATTGAAACTAATTTAGAATAAAGGAGGAAGTAAGATAAAGGTCAATGAGTAGGCTGGAGAGAGATAAAAACAATGAGAAATGAATCTCATATTTTGGTGATATCATTCAAGCATCTTTATTTCTCTAGTGTTTTTCCTCTCCTTTTCAACTCTACCAGCTAGTGTCTGTTCACAGAACGTTCTTGAAATAAGGTTTATTTATTTACTAAAGAACTCTACTAAGACAGGAATAGAAGCTAGGATTGACCTATTCTTGGGCTTATAATAAAAGAGAAGAGCTTGAGTAATGATAAAGATTGAGTGCTTGGTGATGGAATAGCAATGGTCTATACTGAATGGAGTACAATGTTTGTGTTTCTCAAGTTGGAAAATGCAAGATCTAACAGTGAGATCGTTTATGTTTTGCTTTGTTTGGTTTTGAATTGTTTTGTTCTTCTTAAGCTATGTTCAAAAATACTTACTGCATACACAGTGTTACTCAAATAGGTCAGCAATTCTGTGTTAGGGCCCATAGATGCTATGCTGTTTTGGTCCATGATGCT
This sequence comes from Crocidura indochinensis, assembly GCA_004027635.1. NCBI lineage: Eukaryota > Metazoa > Chordata > Mammalia > Eulipotyphla > Soricidae > Crocidura > Crocidura indochinensis. The sequence goes on along the minus strand of PVKC010021521.1, from coordinate 16,278 downwards.
TAGGATCACAGAACAACCTGTTAGCCTTCAGAGCAAATATAGTCTTGCACAGGACTTTCAGGCTAAACCCAGAGATGCTTGAGATGCAGTATGGTCCCAAGTAATATATAAGGCAGTTTTACATCATGCATTGGTAAGGGAATATAAATACTATATATATATATTTCTTAAAAACTATTTATATTGTATTATTAAGCTATTTCTATATAGAAAAAAACCTTTAGCATTTCTTTGTCATATATAAATAAGAATTTATAACAAAGCTTTCTGGGGTAACAGGATAACTCTACTTCATATTAAAATTCCAGCTGGTATACTCTCCTTTTTAGGTATTGCAGCTTTCTACTAATACCAATGAACTAGCCAAAATAAACTTTTCACTAAATTATTATTAGATTACAATGGTGCAAAGATATCACCAAATTCAAGTCTAGTTGCTTACTAGTCAAAGACCATACTAAGGTGATAAGAGTTACTAGATGGGAATAAATTTATTCCAGTACTAGCTACCTACAATGATTGATAGACCTGTCCTCCAAAAACAATCCAACTTATTCCCAGGCCAGACTTGGGGAGCAAAAATGATAACTGGACTTACTAGGAAGAGGAGTCTAGTTGTAAGGTTGTCTGTGATCAAGCATCAGTGGTTGTGTGATGGTGGTCTGCATCTGATAAAAGATTTGAAATGTTCTGCTGTACTGTTTTGCTGCTGGGAGTCTGCGTGACAACCTTCAGAGACCATTCTGTGGAGGATTGTTCTCTTCTATTCATCTGTGACTGACTTCGGGTTTAACATTAAACACACAATGTATGTAAACATTCCTTTGTATTAAGAGACAGGGCAAAGGCCAAGGAGAAACTGTGAAGTTATAAGGAGTAAAAGATGTAGTGGTCTGTGTCTTTTGCTTACATGATGACACTGGAAATATACTAATCTCCTTAAGATCTAAGATTACAACTGGCATACACCATAAGCCAAAGAAAAATCATTATACTGAGTTTTTAGCCAAGAAATTGGGAGGTTAATTCTATCTAACCTGAAATCACTGCAAATATAGACTCAGAGGGTAAGGAAAAACTAGGTCGAGCATTCAATCTTCTACAGGTATGTGTTCTGGGACACTATAATTGAAGTCCAGGGTCTAAAAATGGTAAACTCAATGCCAAATCTTGGCAAGGTCTGTTATGGTGCTAGTATTTGAATGTTCTTTCAAAGATCATATGTACATCATTCAATATTCTCACAGGTTCTACCAATCTGTGGTCATGTACTTAGCTGCATTTTAGGAATTTTACTTCACCCTGAAAGCATTTGGGTTTGACTTCTTTTGGTTTATAGCACACCCTCACTATTCCTATTGTGAAAAGGTGTAAATTCACCAAAGGTCCAAACATAAGCAAACAAACAATTTAGAAGTATAGATAAGGGCTGGGCGGTAGCGCTGTAGGTAAGGTGCCTGCCTTGCCTGCGCTAGCCTAGGACGGACCACGGTTCGATCCCCCGGTTTCCCATACAGTCCCCCAAGCCAGGAGCGACTTCTGAGTGCATAGCCAGGAGTAACCCCTGAGCGTCACTGGGTGTGGCCCAAAAACCAAAAAAAAAAAGTATAGATAAATATCGAAAAAATAATTTTTAATTTATAATTAATTACATTTGATAATATTTTATAGAGAGTTTAAAATCAAATATTATAGTTAAATATAATTGTATTTTAAAATTAATTTATAGGCATAGTCTACACTTTTATTAAAAGATAACTGTAAGAAATATTTCAAATACTGGGGTCTGAGCAGTGATGCAAGTGGTAGGGCTTTTACCTTGGACACAGCTAACCTAGGACTGACCATGGTTCGATTCCCCGGCATCCCATATGGTCCCCAATCCAGGAGCAATTTCTGAGTGCATATCCAGGAGTAACCCCTAAGCATCACCGGGTGTGGCCCAAGCAACAACAACAACAAAACAAACAGAAATATTTCAAATATTATATGGACGTCTCTGAACATTAGGATTACCAAAAATGTCAGTTGTTTTCTTTGTATCACTTTATATTACTGTAATTCATTATAATAAAAATTACATTTATAATTTGAAAAGTAGAAGTATAAGAATAAGATGTTCTTTTGCTCGCACACCTAAATAGGAGTTATATAAAAATAACTTAAAATAATTAATCATATTACTAGTATTTATAAGTGATTTCTGACAGTAGAGTCTCAGTTTATAACTTTTTGTTTATTTGTTGTTTGTTGTTTGTTTTAGGGCCAGATCCTGGGTTACTCCTGGCTTTGCACTCAGTAATTGCTCCTGGCAGGCTTGGGAGACCATATAGGATGCCAGGGATCAAAACTGGGTCCATCCTTGATCTACTGCATGTGAGGTAAATGCTCTACTGCTGTGTTATCAGTCCTGTCCTTCAGTTTATAACTTGAAAGCTGAATATAATAATTCTACACAGCTAATATATAATAGTTTCCTCTTCCTTCTGTAGGTAGTCCTTTATGTTATTATTTATATTTTTATTTATATTATTATTTATCAATGTAATTATTTCCCTAGAACAAAGTACACATACATCTAAGGACAGTGGTAACTTTGTTATTTTATAGTATCATTTACACACAAGAATAAAGAGGCCATGCTAAATATATCATTCCATTTAGTCTTTATCTAGTATTACAAATCTTATACATTATGTAATTACATTACTACTCTATTCTCATTTGACTGATGTAAAGGATAAAATTTTAAGATATTAAATAATGTGTACAACATTACATATCAAATAAATGGCAAAACCAGAACTAGAAACTTAAACAAGTTGTTTCCATAGTCGACTCTGAATTTAAAATGTCAATAAAAGTGCTGGTACTGGTTTAGTATCTCTCAAATTCATTAATTCTTTTTATTTGATCTAGTCTATAGGGGGACAGGTACTTTCAGTTTTCATTTCTCCTACTCCCTTATCAATGAGATTCCTGGATTTGGACAGGAGAAGCAAAAGTTGGATGTCAGAAAATGTGAGAAGGAAAAAAGGCTAAATAGTGATTGCCTCTTTGGGTAACATCTATTTCCACTTGTGTGACTACATCTCACCATTTCCATGCTCAAGTTTCTAACTTCTGCTCTAAGACCCTAGGTCTTTCCGGTTCTTCTTTTACTTTTCATCCAAGGATCCCAACATTTTCTATCTTTTTTCTAACATAGTCCTTTCTGGTTTCTCAACCTTTTTATTAATTTGCATAACTAATATTGATTCCATTCTGTTTCTTTAACTTAAAGAATCACTTTTTGTACTGTAAAATCAATGCTTAAAACTTTGAAAAATGTTCTCTGAATAGGGGAAATATAGAAAAATGTCAATAACTTCATATCTAGATATGGTCAAAAGATGTACTACATTAGACAATTGTCTGGAACTCAGAGAAGAAAACTCCCTCAAATTTTTTGAATGAAAGAAATAAAACTGAGTCATTAAAAGTAAAAATTTTCTCCCATTTACACTAGTACAAGTATCAGTATGTTTTTGTGAGAAGTAATGTAGTTCTGGAAAATACAGTGTGAAACTTTGTCAGATAAAAACCATTTTATTATGTGTGATATGTAGAAACAATGTCTACCCAATCTATGTCACGGAAAATGGAGATTATGAAGCAATATACAATAATCTATGTAAAATATCAGTGATGTATTGAGTAGTTTCATACTACTATGAGAGGAAAAATTTTTTAAATTGAAACACTGCAAAAAAGAAGTAAACACTGTATATTGTATAGCTAATTTATAAACACATCAATAAATCCGATCCACTGTGGGAATCTGATGTAGCAGTAAAATAAATGTGCATATTTTCAAGTTAAAGTTCTTCCTAAAAACCTACATACACAGATTGAAAATTAAAAAAATTACCAGTTTACATTTTTGAATGCTAATCACCTGTAAAGAACAACAGATATATATTAAATATGTGTGATATATACTGAATATATATTCAATCTATCATATGCATTTTATATCTCAAACTGGAAATTTTAATTTTGGAAACTAAAAACTGGATGATTATAATCATTGGTGAAGCAAGAATCAAAGAATATTGAGTTATATGCTTTATGATATTCAAATGTCCAGGGGAAAAATCTTATGTAAATATCCTACCCTAAAGGTCAAAATTTGAGGTACTAAAGACTGATATAATCTAGCCATAAACTACAAGTCATCATTGCCAAAACTATTAGCAAATTAGCTGCAAAACCTTTGTTACCATCTTCTTCTGGCCCAGCATCATTCTTCTTCTGTGCCAGAGAATTGCAGGGATAGCAAAATCCAAACCTTTTCATTGATTTCCTCTGTGTTTATCATAAATACTATTTTTAAAAAGCTCTCTAAATGACCTAGTTTTTCCTCACTGCTGATTTTGCTATAGTTTGGTTTTGGATTGTAGTTTAGAGGCTATGAGCTTAACTCTAGCAAAGCTGTGCCTTCTAACAGTCTAGGCTTGAGGTAGTGACACTGTGGAGTTCTAGCTGTGAGGTCTATAGGACGCAATTTTGTACTGAGCCAGTATAGACACTGGATCCTCCAAGCAAAGGTCGGCATTGTCACTTTGGAGTTCTCTTTTCTCATGGTAGCCTGGCAACCCAACTGCATCTCTTTGATGGAGGGCGTTCCTACTAGAAAACAGCTTTATGAAAAGTGTCAGGGTCATCTTTAGAAACCCAAAGAAAACAAAACAACACCCCCACCCAGAAGAAGAAAAAGCTTACCACCAAGAAGGCAAAGAAAAAAAACCCTCACAACTCAATTATTCAGCCCCAAACAACTGTGCCTGTCAGGTCTTCCTAACAACACTCACTTGAATTTAATTAAGTTTGTTCTTGTAGCCTGTGAACTGCTGGGCCAGACCTGATGGAAAGGATGAAAAGACTGAAGGCAGACCCTGTGAGGCCATTGTTGGTAAGGAAAGGCCCAGTGTTCTGAAGTTAGGTAAATTCCCATCTCCCAGCACATAAAATGCCCTCGGGGATAACCTTTTGAAGGAAGCATTAGAGGTTGGGTAGCCTGAGAGCAAAGGAGATGAGAACTTTTCTCACCCACAACAAGTCTGGGCTTCTGGAGAACTTGTGCTGAAGTGGAAAATGAGTAGTTTTCAGGAATTTTGAAGGCAGGAAATTAGATTCTCAGACAGCTTGACCACTTACTAGCTTTACCACTATGTGGAAGTTAGCTAAACTTGCTAAATCTCCATTTCCTGACCTGAAGTCTAAAATATCTAGAGAATGGATCAAGAGTAAATGAAATGCCTTCGCAAAGTGCCCACACTACTAGTGCTCATTGACTTCTAGTAATAGTCTTGCTTTTTAGAGTCACTTCCATCATAGGAAAGGTTTCCCACTTGGTTACAGCACAAAATTAGATTAGGATCTACCTGTTGCATCTAAATACTCAGACTTCTTTCCTACTTTTCTCATTATATTTGTATACAAACTTATCCTCTTCACTGAGATGTGCCGTTCTACCTTGCCCCACACCTCCTACTTCCCCTCCTTATAGTCATTCTTCAAGATATCATTCTAGCATCTCCTAAAACTTTTATCATAATACCTGGCAATTAGCCAAGCCAGAGATTGAATCCCACTATGTACTTTTCTCAGTGAAAGATTATACCCATTAAATGGACTGTTTTGAGTGTTTCTTCCTGGAAAAGTCATCTTCTGAGCATGGTTGAATGCCTTTAGACTATTTCTCTATTTAAGAGGTTGAGAAATATTTGACTGATTAAAGGACAATTTTCAGAATTTTTTCTCCTCACTTCCAAGTTTACATCTAGAATGTTCCAGGAAGAACAGTGTCTTGCTTTTGCTACTTTTCTAATTTGAAAATTATCATTAAATTACATTTTTGATAATTTTCAAAATATTACAAACTACTTATATATAAATCTTGAAGTTTTAAAACATAAAGAAAATGAATAGATACTAATTTATGAGCAGCATGACTATAGTCTGCTGAAAATATTTTCCTAATTAAGATAATAAGCCCAAAAGAGAGTTAAGAAATTACTATACATTTTAGCTATTAAAATATTTTCCAATAGTTTTATTCTACTAATATTGCATCACTTTTTTGATTTTTAACTTTTATTATGATTATTTTGATTTTATGGACAATAATATGAAATTACCTTCATCATTTTTCTCATTGTTTCCTAAGTGCTGTGGAACTACAGCTGGGGTATTTAGGAGGCCAGAACTCATCCAGATAGTGTTCCTAGAATCCCTCAATGCCCAGAGCAAGATATGAGCTCAGTCACTTGAATCACATTCTAGCACTGTCAACTGAAATAATCAAATTACTGCTGTGATGAGAACGTTCAGTAAAGGAGCCATATTTGCAGAGTCAAAAGTGATCACTGGGTCCTGGGTTAGAGCCCATGGTTTACATGTGTAAAGCCCTGGGTTTCTTCTATCCTCAACACTGCATGTCTTCCCCTACCACCAGAGGGTGGTACCAGTAACCAGAGCAGCAGCAGTGCCAACCATCACCACTACAGCAGTTTTAAAACTGGGGCCAGAATGATAATACAGTCAGTAAGGCAAGTGCCTTGCATTCTTGGAGTCAGGAGTAACCCATTGCCCTAAAAACAAAGAAACAAACTGAAAGAAACAACTAAAAAGCAACAATGACAGTAGCCTGGGAAAAGTGCCAGAATTTTGTGATTTGTTTCTTTACAATTTAACTATCACTATGCAAAGTGGCTGAATATAATATGTCATTTATTCTATTACAACATATTTGTTTTAGAAGCAGGTATCAGGCAATCTTCTAACACATTTAGGCAAAGATTTAAAAAAATGAGTGTATTATCTAGAAGTTATCTCTGTGAAATCTATGTGTAAAAAAATATAGAAACCAGGTCATTAAAAGACCTATCTTGAAGAATTTTAGTGGGTGTATAGTTAAGCATTTCCTTATTTATTCTGCTCAATGATGGAAGCATAGAATAGGAGTTGAAATAAAGGGGTGTTGAGTTTCTGGGACAGCCCACAGGACTGAGTCAGGCTTCAGGAACCATTTTCTGAGCTCAAAACTATTGATTCTCTACTTATTTCCTTTTACATACTATTAAAAAGGGTCACAACTAGAAACACTGACTCACGTTATCTCAGAACTCAGAAATGTCTCTGATATTAACTTTTTCTCACACTAGATTTCTAAATGTATAAATTAAAACACAGAAATGTAATTTCATGCCATTGACTTCAATGGAAAAAAACATGACTGACCTGGGTTCGATCCATGGAACTGGGGATCCATGGTTCCCTGAGTCTAACAGGAGTAATTTCTGACTGCAGAGCCAGGAGTAACTCCATGAGCACCATCCAGTTTGGCCCCAAAGGAAAACCATAATAAAAAGATACATATTTTGTTCGTTGATTTCTTAATTACATTCTCATAGCAATCAACTTGTATTGTTCTTTATAACAGTAATGAAAATAAAAAAAATTAGCATGAGAAAATTATTTGAGAAGCATTGTTCTAGATACCTTGCCTTAGTCACATTTCAGTGGAGTTGTTTCTCTTCTCATTCTCCAAGCCTTCCTGCATGCCAACGTCCCTCCATAGTTTAAAAAAAATAAGTTCTTTACTTAAGCACCATGGTTACAAAAATGTTTGTTCTTGGTTTTCAGTCACCAAATATACACCACACTTCACCAGTGTAACTTTCCTGCCACCATTGTTCCCCATTTCCCTCTTCTCCCACATCCTTCCTGTTGAGACAGGCACTATATTTCTTTCTCTCACTATCATTGTGATAGAATTGTCAATGCAATTAGTGCTCTAACTGCACTCACACTCTTTGTGGTAAGGTTCATATCATGGGCTGGTCCTTCCAGCCCTCATTTCCATTATCTCTGGGCATTATTACCATACAATCTTTTATTTTTCTTATATCCCACAGATGAATGAGACTATTTTGTATCTATTTTTCTCCCTTTGACTCATTTCACTCAGCATAATGGTTTCCATGTCTGTCCATGTTTAGGTAAAATTCATGACTTCATATTTCCTAATAGCTGAATAGTATTCCTTGTGTATTCTGCCCAATGGTGGAAGAATAGAATAAGAGTTAAAATAAAGGGTGCTGAGTTTCTAGGGCAGCCCACAGGGCTGTGTAGATGTATTCATTGTGTACAAGTATCACAGTTTCTTTAGCTACTCATCTGTTGTTGGGCACCTGGTTTGATTTTTGCTATTGTAAATAGTGCAGCAGTAAACATAAACATACAAATGCAGAAGGCTTTTTTGTATTGTGTTTTTGTGTCTAGGGTCTATTCCTAGGACTGATATTGCTAGATCATAAGGGAGCCCAATTTCCAGCTTTTTGAAGAATATCATATTGTTTTCTAGAGAGGCTGAACTAGACAACATTCCCACCAGCAATGAGAGTTCTTTTCTTCTTGCATCCATGCCTGTACTGATTGTTCTTGTTCTTTGTGATGTGTGCCATTTTCTGTGGCATAAGATGATACCTCACTGTTGTTTTGATTTGCATATCCTGATGATTAGTGATGTGGAACATTTTTTATGTTCCTCTTGGCTATCTGTATTTCTTCTTTAAGGAAATGTTTGTTCATTTCTTATCCCCATTTTTGATGGGGTTAGATTTTTTTCTTATGATTTTCAATATAGTCAAGGTCATCTACCACAAGCCAATGGCAAATATTATTCTCAATGGAGAAAAACTAAAAACCTTTCCTCTAAATTATGGTACAAAACAAGGCTGCCTTCTTTCACCACTCTTGTTCAACATAGTACTGGAAATATTTGCCCTAGTGATTAGGCATGGAAAAACTATCAAGAGCATCTAGATAGAAAAGGAAGACGTTAAGCTCTCACTGTTTGCAGATGACATGATACTATATTTAGATAAACCTTAAAGACTCTACCAAAAAGCTTCTAGAAACAATAAATTTATATAGCAAAGTGGCAGACTACAAAATTAACACAGAGAAAACAATGGCCTTCTTATACACCAATAATGATATAGAAGAAGTGGACATATTACAAAAACAATCCCATTCACATTAGTGTCACACAAACTCAAATATATTGGAGTCAACTAAATATGTGATTTGAACATGAAATAAAGGAATGCTCTGATAAAAAAAGAAAAATGCGGGAATATGTGGTAAAATAAAATAATCTGTGTCCCAAGGTTCTATGAAAAAATTGGGAGCCCTAATTTAAAAAATAAAAGATAAAAGAAATACAATAAATAATTTTAAAAAAGAGGTAAAAAAAAAACCTGTACAAAGAAAATTACAAAAGCCTGCCTCAAAAAATAAGAGAGGACATAAGGAAATGGGGACACATACCCTGCTCATGTTTGGCAGGATCAATATCATTAAGGTGGCAATACTCCCCAAGGCATTGTACAGATTTAATGTAATCCCTCTAAAGATACCCAGGTCATTCTTCAAAAAGTGGATCAAATGCATTTGAAATTAATTTGGAACAATAAAAACCCATGAATAGCTAAAGCAATCCGAGGGAAAAGGATTGAGAGGCATTACTTTCCCAAAATTTAATTTGTATTACAATGCAATTAAAACAGCATGTTTTAATTATTTATTAAAACAGCACGGTATTGGAATAAAAAAATTGTCAGATCAGTAGAATAGACTTGATCCTTCAGAGAATGTTCCCCAGATATACAATCAATTAATTTTTGATAAAGGGACAAGAAATCTAAAATGAAGTCAGGAAAGCCTTTCAACAAGTGGTGTTGGCACAGTTGGTTAGCCACTTTCAAAAAAAATGAACTCAGACCCCCATCTAACACCATGCACAAATGTCAGATCCAAATGGATTAAAAACCTTGATATCAGGCCTGAAACCATGAGGTATATAGAATAACACATAGGTAAAAACACTCCATGATATTGAGACTAAAGGCATCTTCAAGGAGGAAACAGCACTCTCCAAACAAGTGGAAGCAGAAATAAACAGACAGGACTTCTGTACCTCAAAGAAAATAGTGCCTACAGAGTTCTCAAACTCAATTTACCCGCGGGCTGCAGGAGACAAAGTCAGGGTGATCCTTGAGTGCAAAGTCTGTAGTAAGCCTTGAACTTTGGGGGGTATGACCCAAGCAACTAAAACAAAACAAAACAAAACAAAACAAAACAAAACAAAACAAAACAAAAAAGATTCCTCTAGGGCAGGGCCACAAAATGTTGTACGGAGGGCCATTTGTGGCCTGTGGGCCGCAAGTTTGAGACCCCTGGCTACGATACAAAAACCACCCACAGAATGGGTGAAACTATTCACCCAATACTCAACAGATAAGGGGTTAATATCGAAAATAAATAGTACTAACAGAACTTAACAAGAAAAAAAATCATCTATCCCCATTTAGACTGAAGCTAAAGTTTGAATTGCTGACCATGACCATGCAGGTATTAACTCAAAGTTCAAGAGTTAAATACAAAAATGGAGGGAGTCTATGTATAGACCAGACTATTCCTAGAACAACCTTAATATATTCAATGAATTAATCTTTGATAAAGAGGCACGAAACATAAAATGGACCAAGGAAAGCCTCTTCAACAAGTGATGTTGAGAAAGCTTTCCCAACCACATGCAAAAATGTGAGCTCAGACCTTTATCTAACACCATGAAAAAAGATCAAAATGGATTAACGATCTTGATATTAGACCTGAAACTATAAGGTCTATAAAAGAAAACATAGACAAAACACCCCATGACATCAAGGAGGATACATCCAGTCCACGCAAGTGTTCAAGCAGAGAAAAACAAATGGGGCTACAGTAAACTGAGTAGCCTCTACACTTCAAAAGAAACAGTGACTAGGATACAAAGATCACCCACAGAATGGGAGAAACTATTCGCCCAATACCCATCAGATAAGGGACTATTATCTAAGATATACAAGTGTTGACAGAACATAAGCAAAAACAATTTTTTTCATTCTTATCTTGAAGAGAGTTTTTTTGATCAAAAATGGGTATGGAAGCTTATTGAATGCTTACTTTTCATGAATTGATAGGATCATGATTTTTCCTTTTCTTTTTGTTGGTATGGGGTTTTATGTTGATTGATTTATGGATGTTATACCATCCTTGCATTCCTGGAGTGAAACCTACTTGGTCCTGGTGAATGACCTTCTAGATGAGTCATATTTGCCAGAATTTTGTTGAGGATCTTTGCATCTGTGTTCATCAGGGATGTTGGTCTGTAATTTTCATTTTTGGCAGCATCTCTGTCTGATTATGGTATTCAGGTGATGTTAGCCTCATGAAAACTATTTGGAAGTGTTCCTGTTTTTTCAATGTTATGAAAGATCTGGGAAAGGATTGTTAGTCGTTCCTCTAAAAGGTTTGAAATAATTCATTAGTCAATCATCTGAGTCAGGGCTTTTGTTTGGAAGAAGACTTTTGATTACTGTTTTAATTTACTCAGTAGTGATGGGGCTGTTTATATATGCTACATAATCCTTATTCAACCAGGAGAATTTATAAGAATCCAATAATTTATTCATTTTCTTCGAGGTTCTTTGTTTTGTGGCATAGAGTGTCTCAAAGTAGTCTCTGATTATCCTTTGAGACTCTGTGGTATCTCTATTGATCTCCCCCTTTTCATTTCTAATCTGGTTTATCAGGTTTCTCTCTCTTTTTTGTGAATTTTGCCAGTGGTTTATCAATCTTGTTTATTTTTTCAAAGAACCAACTTTTGTTTTCATTGATCTTTCAGATTGTTTTCTGGATTTCCACTTCATTGATTTCTGCTCTAAGCTTCATTATTTCCTACTACCTACCTATTTTAGGTTCTTTTGTTGATCATTTTCTAATTTTATAATCTGTGCCATTAAGCTATTCATGCAGGCCCTTTCTTCCTGACGTGTATTTGCAAAGCTATAAATTTTCCTCTCAGTACAACATTTGCCGTGTCTCATAAATTCTGATAATTTGTATCTTCATTGTCATTTGTTTCCAGGAATGTTTATATTTTCTCTTCAATTTCATCTCTGATCCACTGGTTGTTCATTAGTAAGCTGTTTAATTTCCAGGTGATAAAGTTTTACTTCTGTGTCCCTCTGTAATTCAAATCTAATATCAGTGCCTTGTGATCAGCCAAGGTAGTCTGCATGATTTCTATTCTCTTGATTTTATGGAGATATGTATATGGGCTAGCATGTGGTCTATCCTGAAGATGGCCCTTGTGCTTTGGAGAAGAATGTGTATCCAGATGCCTGGGGATAGAGTGCCTACATACATCTACTAGTCTTCTTTCTTCCATTTCTCTTTTCATTGCTAGTATATTTTTTTGGATTTCAGTCTGGTTGACCTATCAAAGTCTCCCACAATTATTGTGTTGCTATTGATATCTTCTTTCACATTTGTCAACAATTTTATTAAATATTTTTCTGGTTTTCATTGAGTGTGTATATGTTTAGGAGAGTGATTTCTTTCTGTTTTACATATCCCTTGATTAATACAAAATCCCTTACAACTTTTGGAGTCTAAATTTTGTGTTATCTAATATTAAAATATGGCCCAACTCCAGCTTTTATAAGGGTGTTTTTGCTTGTATGATTTTCCTCCAGCCTTTGATTTTGAGTCTATGTTTGTTCTGACTATTCAGGTGTGTTTCTTGTAGGCAGCAGATGGTTGGATTAAGCTTTTTGATACATTTAGCCACTCTTTGTCTCTTAACAGGTGCATTTAGTCCATTGACATTGAGAGAGATAAATGTCATGGGATTTAGTGTCACCTTTGTGTATAAGTTTGGTGTGTCTGTTGGTCATTCTTGTCTTAAAGTAGACATTTCAGTTTTTCTTTTAAGACTGGTTTCGAGTTTGTAAAGTTTCTGAGCATCTGTTTTTCCATGAAGCTATGTATACTCACTTCAAACCTGAAAGTGAGTCTTGCTGGGTGCAGTATTCTAGGTGAAGCATTAATTTTATTGAATTTTGTCACTATATCCCACCACTGCCTTCTGACATTGTGGGTTTCTTGTGACAGATCTTCTGTAAATCTTAAGGATGCTCCTTTGAATGTAATTTACCTTTTTGATCTTGCTGCTTTCAGTAGTCTATCCATATCTGTGGGATTCATCATTGTGGCTAGCATGTGTCTTGGGGTGCTTTACTTTGGGTCTCTTGTAGCTGGTACTCTTCAGGCATGCAAGATTTGGTTGCATACAGTCTTTATCTCTGGGTGTTTCTCTGAAATGATATTCTCGACTGAAGATTCTTCCTGGGGATTTTCTTCCTGGGTCTCTGGGACTCTGATGATTATTATGTTGTTTTGGTTGAGTTTATCCAGGACTTATATATTTTCTATTCACATTCTTTGAGCAATTTTTCCATTATCTGATCATTTCCTTTAAGTCTCTTTTCCAATCTTTTCTGCTGTATGGAGTTGTTATGCAGCTCATCAATCAGCTCACTGATTTTACCCATAGCTGCTCTTACTCTGTTGAAGAGGCTTTCCATTGAGGTTTTCATTTTGTCTACTGAGTTTTTCAAACCTGTTATTTCAGTTTGGAGTTTTCTGATTTCTATCTTCATACCCGCTTAATTCTTATTTGTGTTCCATTCAACTTGATCTATGTTTTCTTTGAGTTCTATGAACATCCTCCACATTTCTTTTCTAAACTCTTTATCTGAGAGACTACCTAGGTGATTGGCAGTTTTTGGGTCATCAGAGTTGCCATCTTCATTCTCTATGCCTGATGTTGGTCAGCATTATTTCCCATTATCACACTTGTAGTGTGTATTTTTCTACGTATCATGGTAGTGTTCATTTTTTGGAAGATATGCTTCTAGTCAATGACTCAGTGGAGAAAGATCAAACCAATTACTCAATCGAGAAAGATAAAAAATGCCATAAAATAGTGTTGAAAAATCATCAAGTACATAGGAGTCAACTTAAAAAATGATGAGAGTCTTATATATGTGGGATATATATACAGTAGAATACTACAAAGTCGTATAAATTATACAACCTTGCAATTTGCTTCAACATACATAAAATTGGAAAATATTATGTCAAATAAAATAAGCCATAAAGAAGGATAAATATAGGATGTCATCAAGTATAAATGATATTTAGAATAATTGATGAAATGGTTTAAATTGGGGGTGTCTACAATACTCTAAGTAAATACTCAAAGTAAAGTGTGGAGAAGAAAATATATTTAGTGTATCATGAGAAACACAAATATGAAAAGATGGAGACAGCGATAAGTGGTCTTAGGTGTACTGGTGCTCTTAAGAAATAACAAAACTAAATATCCAAGCCAGAGTCAACAAGAATTTATATCATGTGATCCAAACTTTAACAGCCAAAATTAAAAATGGACCTGCTTTGCTGACATTGAATGGTTGAATGGTGGCATGGGAAAGACACTGGGAACATTGATGGAGGGAGTTTACTTTGGTGATGTGATTGATCCTGAAACATTGTATGTCTAAAACCTGACTGTGAATTACTCTAAACAATGTTTTAAATAAAAAATTAAAATTACACAAGCACTAAAATATGAATTGGGAATTATTTTGTTTCTGATATATGCAGGAGAATGGTTATGGCACTTTAAAACTTAAAACACAGGAATTATGGGGGCAGACAGATAACACAGTGGTAGGGACTTTGACTTGCATGCAGTCAACTCAAGACGGATGGTGGCTTAAATCCTGCCATCCCAACTGGTCCCCCATGTCTTCCAGGAGAAGAGCCAGAAGTATCCCATGTGCTCCATCGGGTGTGACCCAAAAGTAAAAAAACAAGGATTTCTGCTGTTTGACCTGAAACATGGCAGATGTCTTGGGCCTTCTCTCTACTATACTGTGGCCTGGGATTTTGATCCTATCAGCCATTGTTTCTGAGCGCTCATCTTTGGAGGTGAGCAGTCCCACCCACAAAGGGTGAATCCAGAGGAGCATCTTCTAGCCAATGAACACCACATGAAGAAAAAGTCACACTATGAGCATGACAATGAGGAAACAATGTAGGTCAGCACCAGGCAAAGAGAATGAAGATGGCAACTCTTATGACCCCAAAACTGCCAACCACCTAGTTAGTCTCTCAGATTAGGAGTTTAGTGAAAATATGGAGGATATTTATAGAACTAAAAGAAAGCATAGATTGAGTTGAATGTAACATAAATAAGAATTAAGAGCACATGAAGTTAGAAATCAGAAAATTCCAAACTAAAATAACAGGTCTGAAACTCAGTAGATGAAATGAAAATCTCAATGGAAAGCCTCTCCAACAGAATAACAGCAACTGAGAGTAGAACCAGCCTCTGGAAGCAATCAAGATGCCCTTAAAATGATGAATGGCTAAAGAAACTATGGTACATTTACACAATGGAATATTATGCAGCCATTAGGAAAGATGAAGTTATGAAATTTTCCTATACATGGATGTACATAGAATCTATTATGCTGAGTGAAATAGAGAAAGAGTGAGAGAAATAGACACAGAATAGCCTCACTCATCATGAATTTTAAGATAAATTAAGGACATTATTATAATAATGTCCAGAAAAAATTAAAATGAGGGCCAGAAGGACCTGCTCAAAATATGAAGCTCACCACAGAGTGGTAAGTTAGGGAAATAACTACACTAACAAATATGACAATCCTAATGAGTGAGAGAAGTTTAAAACCTATCTCAAATACAGGCAGGGGTTGGGAAATAGAGAGGTGGGCCATTGGTGGTGGGAATGTTGTACTGGTGAAGGGAGGTGCCCTGTTTATGACTTAAACCCAACTTCAATAATGCTTGTAATCATGGTGCTTAAATTAAACATTTTATAAAAAAAACACCCTAAAACATGAATTATTATACTATGTATATGTACTCTTTAAATTCTACTATAAGGTCACCAAATTTAACTAATAACAGAACAGGATTCTCAGTACATTTGAATTTAAGATAAATAATGTATAATTTGGGGCTATATAAACATACCTAACCTTTAAAATAGTCCTACTTACTGCAGATAACATTAATGAGTTTTCTTTAATTTGGTAATCATAAATAAATGCAATAAAGTTAGTAAAAAAATCAGTGACCATTTTACAAATGGTCACAAAGTTTGTGCAGAGCTAAATAAGTATTGCAGTAATATGAACATTTTCTCCAAAATAATTTTAATTGTTTTTGAAAATACTTCTGAACAACTGCATCCCTAACAGATTCATTATAAGAAAAATATTCCTATTGATTATTTATAATAGGACA
>PVKC010021520.1:0-11676 GCA_004027635.1 Crocidura indochinensis | reverse complement strand
AGCTGATTCCAATTCTACAACTAATAAAACTGCAAAGGTCTAAAATTTAATGAACAATTTGGGGAAAGGAGACCACTTGCAGAGCTAGAGCACAAGCTTTTCATCAAGAGGCCTGGTTTAATCCCCAGCACAGCATGATCTGTCTCCAGGTATCCCTAAGAGAAGTGCCTTAGTACAGAGTCAGAGGTAGGTCCCAATCACTAAACTGGGATTAGCCCCACAGCACTGAAATGAGTGATCCCAAAACAAAGCAAAAACATGGAACCATGTGAAGAATATACACTCAATATATTGCTACAATAATTAATTACTACAGCCACAAGAGAACAGAGAAAGCTAGAAAAAAAAACCACATAAAAGCAGCCAACTGGTTGGCATCAAAGACAAAACTAAAATTCAAAAAAAAATTTTTTTTTCAACTAATGCTGCTGAGTCAATTAGATATCCACATGGAGGAGAAAAAAAATCCTGGCTAAAAATCCACACTAAACATAAACATTAATGAGAAATAAATTGTTGGGCTAGAAGCTTAAATATGAAAGGAATAGAATAGCTTTTAGAAGAAAATACACCTTTATGACCAAAGTCATGCAAAGATTTTTTTTTAAATGGCCACAAAAACTGGTCATCAAAACAAATAGGAAAATTGGACTTCTTTACAATGTTTAGTTTGTTTATTAAGGATGTTAATCAGAGATATAGAGAAATCTAAAAATTCAGGGAAAATATCCTAAATCTTATCTAATGAATCCAAATTTAAACCCAACAAAGTTGGGGCCAGAACAATAGCACAGCGGAAGGCCGTTTGCCTTGCACCTGGCTCACCCAGAGCGGACCTTGGTTTGATCCCTGGCATCGCAAATGGTCCCCCAAGCCAGGAGCGATTTCTGAGTGCATAGCCAGGAGTAATTCCTGAGCACCACAGGGTGTGGCCCCCCCAAAAAATACCAACAAAGTTATAAAAGACAAAAACCAATCTTAAAAGGAAGCAAAATATTATTTATTTTATATGAATAATATCCATTAAAAATACATTTTTAAGAAATAAGAAAACTTTGAATGACATTTCACAAATAAGAAATTTAGGGTCAGGAGATAGCTATAGTGGTATAGTACACATTTAACTCTCTGTTCAAGTCACTGAGTTTAATACTTTGAGTACCATTGGGTATAGTACTGGTGGGCCCTGAGCACCACAGGTTCTTGACCTGTTCGATCTCACTGCTGAGTTCTAAGGCCCAAACACTGGACCAAACATATACACATAATGAGTGATTCCCATACACCGGCATGTGACCTCAATAATATTAATTTTTTTATCTCCCTTTTTATTTTAAGGAACTACACGAAGGGGTCATTCCTGGTTCTGTACACAGAACAGGAGTGACTCTTAGAGGTATTCAAAAGCCCATATGAGGTACTGAGAATTCAAATCAGGGTTGGTGGAGTGCAAGGCAAGCCCTTTAACCCGAAACTATTTCTATTGTCCAATAAAATGTTTTATTTAAAAAAGGCTAAGCAAAGATGACAAAGTGTTCAACCACCAATCTTTGGGAAATACAAATTAAAACCATAATGAGATAATACCTGGCAGAAAAGCTAAATGATAAAATAGCAACAATGTCAAAAATATCAGTGACATGTAGAGCAATCAGATTCCTCATGCTAAAGAAGAAACTTACTATTAACTCCTCCCTTATAAGTTATGCATAAGTTGATCAAATGATACAAAAAAGAATAATTGTAGGAATTTATACAGAACAGCTCCAAAATAAAATAATACAAATGTTCACTAATAGTAGAACATAAATAAATCATGCTTTATTCTGTGATGGTTTACTACATGACACTAAAAAAAGAACCAAGAGTCATATATAACTATGCGGAAGCAAACGAGAATAATGATTAGAAAAAAAAATTAAAAAGAAGGCCCAACCAAAGACATTTTTCCTCAAGCACAGGAATAAGCAAAATCAATCTACAAAGACTGAATTCAGACAAATAAGTTTCCTTTGGAGTAGCAAACATTGAGGGTGCTTTCTGGGTGTTGAAAATGTTAGCTAATGAACTAGAAGAGTCAAAACATGAATATTTGCAATACTTATAACTTGAATATATTATATGTATGTTCTACCTAAATAAAGTCTTCTAAATAATAGGTAAATAAAATAGGTAAATAAAACCATCCCATTGCTCTCCATGATGATACAAATCCTGTCTTAATAATATAGTGGCAGTAGTCCTGGCCTAAAATAGTAACAGATCAGTATTTATTGAATGTAGGTAGTTCCAAATATATGAATTTACCCAGATAATTTAGTATACTTTGTCTAGGCTGTCAATAGAACTATAGCAGTGAGCTTCCAGCAGATGCCTTTTAAATTCCCAAAGCATTCATATTTAAAATATCTGGCTTTTTTTTCTTCCTAAAAGAGAGATAGGAACATTTGCATATTGAAAACAACCCCATTTGCAGGATTTAACAAGATTGAAATCAAAGAGGCAAAGGAAAAAGAAACAAAGAAAGGTGCTGCTGTGGCGCCCTAGAAAGCAGATGTTCATTAGGGCCCAGACACACAGATTGCTATCACGACATACTTATCTGAACATGCTATCATCAGACCACATAGTCAAATCAAATTCTGAAGCCTCAAAGGATATGCACTGAAGAACATCATGTATTGATGAAACATGAATATAAATTTTGTGAAAAAGAGAGGGGCTTAACAGAACACCAGTTATCACTCACTGTGACTTTAACTTGTATTTATATTTGATATAATGTATTTTTAATGTGATGACCATTTAGATTTCCTGCTAGGAAAATTAAAATTTGAGGAACCATTATCAAGGAAAATACCTTTTTAAAGTCTTTTGCACATTAAAAAAATACATCTGTGCTTATTTTTAGATATAGGGTAGCTTTGTAAGATATTCAACAGTAGAATAAATTTAATTTTGAATTTCAGAAGGGGTGGAAGAAACATATAGCCTGTCTGCCATTTTATCATGTTATTTTAAAATCTATTCTGTTAAAAATAATAGTATATATTTGTCATCAAAACAGTATTAATTATATGGGGCCCGGGAGATAGCATGGAGGTAAGGCGTTTGCCTTTCATGCAAAAGGTCATCGGTTCGAATCCCGGTGCCCCATATGGTCCCCCGTGCCTGCCAGGAGCAATTTCTGAGCATGGAGCCAGGAGTAACCCCTGAGCACTGCCGGGTGAGACCCCCCCCCAAAAAAAAACAAAAACAAAAAAAACAAAAAACAAAAAACAAAACATTATTAATTATATCCTTTTGTTAAAAAGATTATATTGTGTCTGTGCCTTTATAGCACACATTATTAAAAACAATTTTATTTATGTAGAACTGGACGTGGAATTCAAAAGAAAATCTGATTCAAAGAAGTAACTGTAGTTAGCAAATTCTTCTTCATAAGCTGTAGCATTAAAAGAAAACTAGTCATTGTCTCTCCTTCCCTCCCTTTTTTACTTCCTTTTTCCTCTCCTTTTCTAGACCAAATAAGTAAGCAACTTGGTCCTTGATTCATAAAATTAGTAGGAAGACCTTATTCATTGGAATCATCCTGAATGAAATAACGGAAGATGTGTTAGATGTGACAGACAAATCTATAGCTGGTTAGAAGCAAATCCTAAACTTCTTGTGCTCAGGAGATTGAAGAGGAGAGGGTGAATGGGGAAGAAGAAATAGAAAAGAAGGGAATGAGGAAATACTTCTGAGGTGTCCCAAATCCATGGATTTTACCCCCTTTTCATTCCATTCTGAAGATCTCTGACTTCTAGTTCTTCGCCTTATTTAATCACTATCCAGAAATAAAATAACAAGGAATCTAGGTCTAAGTCTTTTAAGCAAGACGGCCTTTCAGGATAGTATTTTTAACCTGTGCTCCAGTCTGAGTATTCATAAACAACTGAGATTAATAGAAATGTGGAATCAGGTTCTCAAGGTCTGGGGTTCCCCTGAGAGTTCTGTATCAGGGCTAGTGGAAAATAAGAGAAGTAATAGAACTGATTTTTGTTTTTACTGTACTTTTGTTTTCTTGTTATCAAGTTCAAGAGTCGTTTGCTGAATCCAGGTCAGAGAAAATGAAGGAAAGTGCTAAAGCTATATAATAATATGATCAGTGATAAGCTTGTATGGAAAGCACTACTAGAAAGGAAAACAAAGCAAAAAAAAATTTGACAGGAAGGAAATGGGGTCAGGGCATTTTCTAAGGCCAGCACAAGAGAAAGGCTAGGTCAATAATGAATGAGAAGGTTTTCCTGGGCCTTCAGATAACTGCAAATCTCAAAGTCCACCTGCTTTAAGTATCATCCTCCTATCTCCTATTGAATCCAAGTCCCCTGTGCCAGGTACTCAAATCCTGCTGGAGGAGTACAGTAAAACTTTTCCTCATAGAGAGTATTATTAAGTCACTTGCATAGTATATAACTTATCCATGCCAATTTGGGCTATTGGATATAACTGCATATGTCCCTCTGTGCATCAACAGGAATAAGACATGAGCATGAGTAGGTATGGCAATAACAACAACCAACCAACACCCCCCCCCACACACACACACACACATTCTCTTCTTCCTAATGCCCCTAATACTCACCTCCCCTCGTCCAAAATGTCAGGCCTAGTATGGAGGAACTACAAGTGTATGAGGACCATAAAGTTTTGGGGGGTGTTTTTTTTTTTTTTTTTGAGCCATACCGGGCCAGCAGTGCTCAGCGGTTCTGCGCTCAGGGGTTCTGCACTAAGAAAATGCTCCTGGCAGACTCAGGGGATAATATGGACAGCTGTGCTATCTCTCCAGCCCCCATAAAATGTATTTTTATAGGCTCTTAGTGTTGGATGGAGACCTTAACATTGAGGATAACAACTTTTATTTTAGAGAATTTGATAAGTGGAGCCGGAGATAGCATATTGGCAGGGCTGTTGCCTTGCATTCTGCCAACCCAGACGGACCTGGATTTGATTTCCGTCATCCCATCCTTGAGCCTGCCAGGAGCGATTTCTAAGTGCAGAGCCATGAGTAACCCCTGATCACTGCCGGGTTTGGCCCCAAACCAAAAATAAATAAATAAATAAAAATAAAAAATAAAAAAGAGAGCGAACTTGATTTGATAAATGAAAAAAAAACTTGTTACAAACACAACTAGCTTGTAAATGAAGGTAATCACATAAATCTACATTAAAAAAATAAACATGTGGCCCATCCAAGTTTGCATAATAACAAAAAAAGCCAGTTGACTATTAGGGTAGGGTTCCATGCAAGAGTTCAGGCACTATAAAATTAAAGCATACCCAATCCTACATGCATTATGTCCTGCTGACCATGCACAAATTAAATCATATCAACAAGTCAAAAACCACAGAAAATTGAAACAGGCCAATCACTACTTGCTGAAACTGTTCACCTATTAGACCTGCACAGCTAGAAAAATAAAAGCCTCATTTGCATAAAATGAACCTGATTTGGGACTACCTTCTCCTGCCTTCTTCTGACTGCTACAGTGTTCCACATGGGTTAATTACAGGCATACAGCCTGAGTGTTTCTTAGGTAGGTGTTCCCCAGATTACAGTTCTGGAAGCCCCAAACACACATACAGCTATAAAAACAAGTCAGCTATAAAATGAGCTGCAAAACCATTGTTGTATCTCCACTGGACTTCACGTTCTCAATCAACACAATGAAAAAATCAGAGTCGTGGTAAAAGACCAGTGTTTCATGTTTAAGTTTCTCTGACACCTAATTATTCCTATTATTTCTATTATTTCCTTAATATATTATTTCTTTAACAGATGTAATTGATCATGCAGCATAAAACCTTTAGTGGTGATAGGGCTGAGGTTAGAAAACTTGTAATGGTTTTTGTAGAACAAACAAAACAATTTAAAACTTTAAAGGAGAGGCTGGAGTGATAGTAGTAAGAGTAGGGTGTTTGCCTTGCACAAGGCCAAAACAGGTTTGATCCCTGGCATCCCATATGGTCCCCAGAGCTCAGCAGTACTAATTCTTGAATGCAGGGCTAGGACTAGTAATCCTGAGCACCACCGGATATGGCCCAAAAACTAACCAACCAACCAACCAACAAAAATCTGTAGGAAATAAGTGTCCTGAAACATTTTAAATTGGTTATTTTTTTCCACAAATGTTTGTATTTGTCAAGACTGATGATAAAACTAAAATTAACTTTTTGAGAAAACAAAGATAATGTTAAAGTCATTACATGGGGCTGGAGAGATAGCCTGGAGGTAGGACATTTGCCTTGCATGCAGAAGGAAGGTGGTTTGAATCCCAGCATTTCATATGGATCCCGGGAGCCTGTCAGGAGCAATTTCTGAGCATAGAGGCCGCAGTAACCACTGAGCACTGCTGGGTGTGACCCAAAAACAAAATAAAACAAAAAAATTTCTAATATTTATTTTCCTGAAAACCTCCTATATATTTTGATACTCATATAAATTGTAAAAAAACATTTTATTATTCAAGGGATAAGGAAGTGTTAGGATCACCACATGGTTTCTGTTGGGGTAATCAGCCCAGCCAAGTCACTGGGAGAAGCCCGATGAGGACTAACTGGGTGTGGTCCATCTCTACTTTCCCAAATCTGCTGTTTTCTAAAGAAATGCCAGTTCACATTAGACACATTGTCAATGTGTTGACTGCAGGCACAGGATATAATTAGCAGCATGACAAAACTAAAAATCTATTCTTCGAAGTTAATAAGGTAACAAATTAGAAGAAGTAAACAATACCTCAAATATTTTAAATAGTAAAAGTAACATTTCTGTATAACCATTATGTTTTCTTGAAAAAATTATATTCTCAGTTATCACAACCCCTCATCTGTTAGTTTACTAGTGCATATATGCATAAACCTAGAAAAGTCATATAAAATAAGGCAATTAAATATGAGACCTTGAAGGAAAAGAGTTAACATATAATATCAAAAATTATTTTAAATTCTAAGGACCCACAAAGAATAATAAAGCAAAACACATATGCGCAAAATGTTGGTTTTCAATTCAAAAAGTTTGTATTCATTAATTGAAGGCCCAATTTATAAAATTACCAAGTTTGTCACATTTATTCTTAGCACTTTACTTTTACCTCACAAAACATGGCAGAATTATTAATCCTGCATGTATTTTTAATGCCTTAATGTCACTCATATCTTGATTGACATGATGTCTCTGAAATGCTACCTTGTAAAGTTTCTTCTCTGCTTTCTGTCTTCCCTGAAGCTGGTGAGATGGCTGAGAGCAGAAACAAGATTATTACACTCCTTAATCATTTCCAATGTCAAATATAAAAAATTATACACTGGGTTCACTTAAAAAATAATAAGTATTTTAGCCCTTCATGATCCTCAGAAGTTTTTCTATAAGCTGCCAGCTCAAAACTTACCCTAATTCTGGGGCCAGAGCAAGGGCATAGCAGATAGGGCATTTGCCTTGCACGCAGATAACCCATGTTCACTCCCCAGCATCCTATATGATCCCTGAGCCTGCTAAGGGTAATTTCTGAGTGTAGAGCCAGGAGTAACCCTTGAGCTCCTCTGCGTATGGTCCAAAAAAAGTTTATAAAAATTTACCCTAATTCCTAATTTCAAAAATCAAATGTTACAATGTTGAAAACATCCACGAGGTGTTGGATTTGTCTTGATTAGACTAGACTATTGGAATCTAATCTCTTTTCTGGTATATAATTTTTTTATATAATTATCCAGAAAATGGATACATTAATCAATTTAAGAGTTTGTTAAATGGTGCTGGAAGATAGTATAACAGGTAAATCCTGAGTAAATCCTCAGCACTCCTGAATGTGGTCCAAAAATTTTACAAAGAATAATGAGCTAAAGATAGTGTATAAAAAAGGACAATGCCCAAGTTTTAATAATTTTCTCCTCTAGGAGAAATGTTCTTTAAATGTTGTTTACTTTATCTCTTCTCTATCTCTTTCTTTCTTCCTCTTGTCTTTTTCTTGCTGCTGTTTGAAAAAGTTGCATATACATATCATGATGTTAAAGACACTGGATATATGAAAAGAAAACAACAATTAGATTCCAAAAAAGACACATTCAGTTTGTTGTTGGCTTAGCTTTTACCAACCCTCTTGACACCCTGCTCCCAATCCTGCACCTGATTCAGAAATATGCAGTTTCTAATGTGAAATCTATATTTGTGCTGTTATTTATATGCGTTCAACACACATATTCTAAGAAAATGTTGTCTATGTATTATCTAACCAAACTCCCAGTGATAAATGTAACATCCAAAGCACGGCCTCTCATGAGGCTCAGTAGAATTCCAGTAGGCTTTACTATTTACTCATTAAAGCAAAACAGCAGAGAAAGCATTCATTCCCACATCAAATTCTTAAGCCAAGATTCAATTTTGGAATATGTGGCTTAATTTTATACCAATAGCCTGATAATTTATATCAATCACAAAAATATCAATACTACATTTTTAAACTATTTTACAATGAAGTAAATACTTCCACTTACTGTGACATATTCCAATTTATTGTTATAATATACCAATGAAGTGGGATATAGATAGATGGATTCATGTTCTGTGTAGGATTAGGCAAGATTATCTGAGAAAGATCTATAATTTTATATACCTTGATACTAGGCAATATTTTAGTTGTTAGCCATTAAGTAAATAAATGTTCTTACCAAATCAAATACACTGATAAAAAGGGAATTTATTGAAATTAAGCTGGATAAAAATTTATGCTCTTTGTGACCAGCTACAGGAGGCAAAGAAAAGTTAACAATTGATTACATGTGACATCCCCTCCATTAAACCTATGAAATTTTCTTTCTCACACCATGTTTTGTTTTTAATAAAGTTGTATGAAAAGGAACTTTTGATTCAATAAATTAAGCACTGGCCAACTGACATGTGATTTATCTTACAGATTTTTGTTTTGTTATGTTTAGTTGCAGATCCAAACTCAGTGGTGCTCAGGTATCGTTCTTGGCAGTTCTCAGGGGATATGTGTTGCCAAGGATCAAGTCATTATTTGGCTGCATGCAAGGCCTTAATTCTTGTACTATCTCTCTATTCTCATTTAGGGACCTTAAGTCATAAAGCACGTGAAAATTTCCCACCATAGGGAGAAATAAATCAAAACAAGTCAAATTATATTTCATTAGAAATGCAGGTTGGATTCCTATCATTTGTAGCTGTTAGTTACAATTTTCTTTTCTAAAATTTTGTGTATACTTATTTTGGATAATAATAGCTACTAAGAGAGATTTATTTAGCACATACTGTTTTGCAAATTAAGCAAGGAATTAAGAAGGTGTTTATATACTTTGAAGCAAGATTTACAGTGGGATAGTGAAACCCTGCTGGTAGAAGATAAACTAGTTAACTGAGAGACCAATGGAAAAAAGAAACCAAATTAGACAAGTAATTTCTCACCTTTAATTTAGAATTACTGATGGGACCAGAGCAACAGTACAATAGGGACTTGTCTTATACCCAGTTCAATCTCTGGTACTCTATATAGTCCTCTGAGCCAGACAGGAGTGATTCCTAAATGCAAAGTCAGGAGGAAGCCTAGAACATGGCCAGACATGGGTTCCACCAACAACTCAAAAAAAAGAAAAGACTGTTACTTAAATGTCCATATTCTTCCAGATCTTATCTTTCTTCTTTTTCCTTTCCTCTTCCTTCTTCTATCCTAATCCTCATCTCTCTCTTCCTTTCTTTATGTAGTGCCAGTGATAGAATTCAGGATCTCACACATACAAGTTAGGCAGCTCTGGCACTGACACATGCTCAGTTTTGTCATTTTTTTTTTTCCAATTAAGCACTTATCCTTCATTCGAGATCTTTCTTTCACGATTTTTACTCATTAGATAGACACAGGGGTAAAATATGTTCCTGATGACTCTCTTTTCAGAAAAATATCAGATATATGTAATATGTGCTTATATAATATATGTGTGTTATATGACATACATATGTATCTATAGAATTTTTTTGTCTTTAAATAAAGATTCTTATTTTAAATTTAATCATTCGGTAGTCATTAAGGGTTTGGGTGTTTCAATAAACCCTTAAAGCAAAATTTAAAATCTGAGCAATTAGTTAATATGGTTAAAATAAAATTCATACAAGCATATTACATGAAAATTGCCAGTATTTTGAATTTAAATTTAAGCCTAAGGTTATCAAATGCATCAGGTATATCTAGTCACACACACAAAATAAGTTAATACTTTATTGCTCCTTTTATCTTTTCAATTGTTCCCATCTAGAAACTTATGATCTGAATTCCAGCATATAAAAAATAATCAACAATAGGAAAGTCAAAAGAAAACAAGAGAAGTGTGCATCGTTCTTGCATTTTAGATTTTCATAGCCTGCAGTCTTCCAACAGCCACAGTATCCCATTCACCTAAAGCTTGTTCATCAGCGTAATGTAAGAAATATTTAATGTATATTGATACATATAGACAAATTTTATTCACCTCATAAATGTGGTAACCTTTTAGGATGTAAGACACCTTTTCTTAATATCATGCCTCTGTACCATCAGTTCACTTAAATTACTAGTAGCTTTATGTTTAAATCATAATCCCTAATTCCTCAACAAAATGTTCATGTATACATTTATTTCATAAAAATTGTTTCCTTGTAGCTTTATTATCAGAATCCAAAATTTATTAACCGTTAATTATATTTCAGGATTATTATATTTTGAAGGATAATTATATCTTGAAGCTAGGTCCAGTTATACTTTTGGAGTACACCTATATAAAAAATTTAAAAAAAACTTGCTTTATAAACTAAAATTTCCTTAATACAGATATTCATTAAATACAGAAAAGAACTTTATATACATAGCTTAAAAGCCAAAGCTTCCCATATAATATTTCCTTGGGGAAGGAATCCAAAATGGTCCTCAATGGGCCCGAGAGATCATTCCTAGCAATTCTCCACTAAAAAGTACAGAGGTTCAATTTTAGGGCCTAAGGAAAGGTACTGGTTAGAACTTCTGTGAAGAAAATTGGCCAGGACATCCCAGTAATATTTAGGAGTCTCCAGGACTGTACTGGAGGTTCTGGGAGTACTCAAGGGTAGCACCCTATGATATTCAGAAATACGTGTGGTACCAAGAATCAAACTGGATTGGTCACATTTAGGCACCTACTTTAGTCCTCCATACTATCTTTTCAGTCTTCCAATATGTAATGTCAGTTTATATGTATGTGTATATATATATATATATATAACTATATACATATATAGTTATCTAATTATAAAGATCTCAAATTTTTTGCTAACAGGTACAAAATGTTTACTTAAAATAATTATGTAAAGAACATTTACACTTCATTCTGAAAAAGAAACAATAAATATTTCAATTCCCATAAATACTTGTATAAATGCTAAAGCAATTATATACATTGTAGTCTTTTGTAATAAAATCCCATGACAAAAAGGTTTCTGTTGTAATAGTAACATTAATACAGCCATTATTTGAAAATGTATAAATGCGAACATGCAAATCTTTAGGATGAATTATGTCAAATCAACAAAATTTTTCAGTTTATAAGAAGGGGATATCAAATCTGTTTTTTCATAAGATCACCTAAGTTTTCTTATAATTTAGAAAATCCTTTATATTT